>JANUYF010000004.1:39291111-39593611 GCA_026167975.1 Phrynosoma blainvillii | reverse complement strand
AGTATGATAGCCTGTTTTATTTTTTATTTTTTTATAAAAAACATCCCCATTAGTGAATTTTGCAAAACGGAAAAAGAAAAGAAAAATGGGAGAGAGAAAAGAAAAATTAAAATTAAAAATAACCCACCGCTATTCTATTCTACAGATAAAGTCGGTGAAATGGCTCTAGCATCTTTAAAAAGTTTGCCCCAAAAAAAGCATGCCTAGGGAGTCATTGTGACAGTGCAAAATACATTTATGTACATCCCTCTTACAAAAACACCAATATGTTAGCATTCCGGGAAGCATGCTAGTTTTCAGAAATTCTTCCCCCTATAACAGAGTGAAATAGCAGCTCCGAAAGATAGCTTTTTTTTTTCCTTTTCTTTTCTTCAGGACAAATGAAAAAAAGAGGGGGAATTCTTTTCTCTTTTGAACTACTAGAGAAATATCACTACTACAGACAGATATAAAAGCAGCATAGAAAGTTACAGGTTTCTCACCTACTAGTAATAAAGAAGACTAAATGTGAGCATGGTTAACTACAATGCATTTTCACATTTGTCCCAACACATTTACAAGAAAAAACACCATTGGGAAACCTCACAGGACAGAAGTGTTTTAACACCAAGAGAACTACTAGATTTTTCCCCATTTTAAATATTTTTTTAATTCAAAGCCCAGACAGGATGGGATGGAAAGAATTTGGAAGGGTTCTGGAGCTGGAGTGACCATATTATCATTGTCCTTAATACAAAAGTGAATGAGGCGGAATAGACCCGATTGTCTTACTCTCTGAAACCTTGTAAAAAAGTGAAGAAAATTTTGAAGCTTGGGGAGGGAATAGAGGCAGCTGGTTGACACTGTAGCTGCCAAAATGCTAATTAACTGCAGACTGTATCCTTATTTCTGTACTAAAAAGGGAGAAACCCTCACAAAAGACAAAAACAAAACAAAGAACGGAAAAGAAGAGGAGCTGTTTGTATGATGGCAATTTTCCCCCTTTGCTGCTGTTTTAAGTCCTACATCCCACTGAAAATCATCTTCCATTTTTCATTCAGTTGACCTGGATATTATTATTTCATTCAGAAACAAGAAAAAATGAACATCTGTGTCTCCTTCCAATCTGCTGCACATCTGTGTGTTTTTGATGCGGGTCTTCAGAGTTCAGTCAGTAACCCACGGACGCTATTCATCTTCTTATTAAAATGTCTGCTGCTTTATCCAATGCCCATGCCCTTGAGGGTTTCCCCCCTTTTTTGCTTTCTCTCTCTTTCTCTCTCATTCTCTCTCTCTCTCTCTCTCTCTTGCATTAAAAAATCCATTATTGTTATAAAGAACATTGTGACTTTATATTAGCAATTTTGCTTTCAACAGCAATTAGCAATCTCTTGGTTTGCTGTTTGGTAAAGCATCTGTTAATGAGGTCATCTAGTTTTAAATCCCAGCTACTGGAAAATAACAGGGAGGAGGTCAAATCTATCATTTTGTGTGTGTTAAATTATCTGCTCTTCTCTGTTTCCTAAAGAAAAGACATCTTTGTTATCCATAAGAAGTCACTGTGACCCGTTACTGGCCTTCTGTATTTTATGTCTACCTCAAGATACGGTACAAGTTCTCTTGTAGTATTGAAATCGAACAGTTTAGTAAAAAAAATTGAGCATCTGAGGATGAGGAATTTTTAGTTTTGTTTTGTATTTTGCTTGTTTTTGTGTGAAGTAGTTCTGTGTTCAGTCTTAGCGAGGAGTTGTTTCTATGGTAGATGGAGTTCCAGGGGTGTTTGACCTAGGAGTAGCTGCTGGTGGTGTGTCAATGGGGCTCCCAGCTCCACTGTTGGGTGTTGCGGAGGAACTGACTGCTGGTGTCTCTCCTTGCTGCTGGGCCTGAAGTGTCTGTCCACAGATGTGGTGATGTTTCTCCCAGTCCTTATGCTGACAAAATGAGCCACAGTATCGTGCTGTATTGCAACCACTGCAGGTTTCACTAGCTTTACGGCCACAGTTCCAGCAACTCTGCAGGAAAAGTATTGAAAAAAAGTGTGAGGGAAGAGAGATTAATAATATGGCTGGAATTTCAATGTCACTTTAAGTTACAGAATCAGTACAATATACATCTTTGTGGTGTAGCGGTTTGAGTATTGAACTAAGACTCTGAGAGACCAGGGTCTGAAACACTGTCAGCCATGGAAACCCACCAGGTGATCATGAGCAAGTCACACTATCAGCTTTAGAAGAAGGCAATAGCAAACCACCTCTGAATAAATCTGGAAAAGAAAACCCCATAATACAGTTTCCGTAAATTGGAGTTGACTTGAAAGCACATAACAAGAACAGTAAGTAAGTAAGTAAGTAAATTATTAACTTATTCTTGGTTTAAGCAAAGTCTTTGGCACATATGAGTGTGTACAATCCAAAGTGGGAGGTAGCTGACTCTATGAAAGCAACAGAAATTTTGGGATTATGGGAAGCAAAGTTCTTATACTTAGAAATAGAAGAATCATTTTATGCCAAGTCTATCTTTCTGTTGGTCCATGTTGCTCAGTACTGCCTGTTCTGGCTGACAGAAATCCTCCAGAATTTCAAATTTCAAATAAAAAAAAAAATCCTCCCTACCAGTTCTATGTGAACATAACAAAATTTGAACTGGGTAGCTTTTGGATGCAAAATAAGTACTTTATCACTGGTTATGTTTCCCACATTCACATGGTGTTCTTTGCATTCTTACCAATGGCAAACCATTTATTCTCTAAAACTAATGCTATTAAAAATATGAATAATTAGTAGCTGGAGTCTAATCCTTAAAACTGGTACATTTTGCTTGAAAAGAAATGTACCAATGTTTAAAAGGTCCTGCTCTGGGTTGCTTTTGTTAGAACTTTTGAAGGAGGAAGCATTCAAAATAAGTAATATTTACTAGAAAGGTTCATTAAAGAGGGTTTCAAATATAGTGCATCCAAGTCACTGAGGGAATCCGTAAACAAATGAAATCCTTTATATTCCAATACTTCCAGTGAGCAGCTGTAACTTTTCTAAGAAATAACCAGTAACAATTTAATCTCACAGATTTTACTGTACTTTTAACCAAACTGTGTATTATAGAAGGCATGTCACAACTCAGTTTGTGGATGAATACAGAAATACTCATTAGCATGAAAGACCCACAAGTCTCACCATGCACCATGTTTTTCAGTTCCTTCACAATAGTAATGCTATGTTCTTCTGTAGGTATATGTACATTAATACTTAAAGACTTATTAATTTATTAATTTCCCCATTTCTCAAAGTTAGCAAGTTAATCTTTATAGTTAGTTTAAAAAAAACACCCTAGGTTTCCCACCCTGAAGTAGGTGCAGCAGCTCTAAAGAAAGCCAAAGAAAGTAGACACAATTGCTCTTTGCTAGTGCTTGTTACATTTTAGACATCAGAAAGACATCAGGGGGGAAAAACATTACCTTTTTGTCACACTGCTCTTGCTAGTTGATTTAGAAGACTTTCCAATGTAACATTAAATTTTTTTTTAAATCTAGTGGCTTTCTAATCAGTAAATTCTGAGGAATACATGTGTAGTTGTTCTACAGTGGAATATGCTGCATTGGAGTGTTGTGGAATCTCCTTCTTTTGAGTTTTTAAAACAGCGGCTGGATGGCCATCTGTCAAGAGTATTTTGTGTATTCCTGCTTGGCAGGGGGTTAGATTCAATGGATCTTGCAGTCTCTTCCAGCTCTATGATTTTATATTTCTATGAGTTCTTCTGCCTTCACTTAAGTGGGGGAAAGCTACTCCTTGGAAAAACTGAAGAAGAAACTTAGTTTTACCTGAGTTGTATTGATAAGATAGGAAGTTGGTGGACTTTTACTACAGTAAGGTTGGGTGAATCTACAAATTGGACTTATGTAATTTCTTGGCAAAAGAAATGTGGCAAAACTGATTGAAAAAAGAAGTCCACCCTATATATATATATATTTTCCTGCATATATTTTCCCTAAAACATGCATTTTTATAAGAATGTTTTCGAGCATATGCACCTTTTGAGAGCATTCCCCCCGATGTGTTCAAGTGCACGTTTTCCCTTTTCATGTGCATTTTTGTGTGAACTCTTCCTCGATATGTTATCTGACTGCAGAATTAAGAAAAGATTTCCCTATGCATGTGTATTCAGTTTTGTGTATAAGTTCAACATGTCCACGCGGTAAGTCTGAAGAAAAAATAAATAAAAATAAAATAAAAATGGGGACTGACATTTCTCTCTTATATTATTGTACTGCAGGACAAGCCAGCCACCCCCCCCCCCGATTCTATTTAAAAAAGGATTCTTTTCAAAACGCAAACTTTCACTCCCTACTTACATTTCATTTGAAATAACACATTCCTTGTTAAGAATATAGCCAGCTGACGGCATCCTCCAGTTCTGCTCCCTTTTGCTCCCTGCCAAGTGGGGAAGCCACCAGAAAGGATGCCTGCTGCTTACTTCCCTACAGCTTTGCAATGCCAGCTGGATGGCTGGAGCCAAGCCAGCCGATAAGTGAGATTCCTAAACTACAACAGAAATCCCAATTACCAGGAAAGAACAAAGACTTAAATCCAAAACACTGTTTTAAGGAAATTAAACATTTAATCGGAGTCAAGTGGCTTCTTTAGAAAACAGTCCCAGTGTTAGATTTACTCTCTCCTTTTTGGCACAGGAATGTTTTGGCAGATGCGAGAATAGTTAAGTGCCCAATACTCATTGCTCTCTCCCCCTCTCCCTCCCTGTTAGATTGAAATCAGATGTAGGCAGCATTTCTAACTCAACTCATACTGATGAAGCGTGCAGACTAAACCAGGTAATTACAAATGCATGAACTGGGCCCTTTTTTGTGTGGCAAGGGTGGGGGATTTACAAAAATTACTCCCATCTTTTAAAAACTCTTCTTAAAAGGTGGAATTACTAACACAGAGAAACAGATGGTATATTTTAATGGTCAAATTATTGGGAATACAGGCTCCTTGTCTATCATCAGCTGGTTTTGATTCACTGTACAGTTTCAAGTTCATTCTGCTTACATTACATCTTGAAAGACTGGAGAGAGCTCATCATAATTTTACGCAGTATTTTAGTTTGAAAAGATAATCACAATGAATCCTTCCCCCAAACTGTAAATGTATAAACAATAAGATTGTCCTGAGTTCAGTACTGAGTTCATGACAAATGCTTGGGTTGCAGAATAACAAACAGTGCAATTGTAAAGCCTCCATTCATTTCAATGGGATTGTGCAAGAAACGTACATGAGCCTCACTGAAATAAAATGCAGAGCAAGTACTTGACATGTTTTATAACCAACCAAGCATTTTTCAAGGCACCCATTTTGTATGAGGGACTTGGGATAATGTGTAGCATGCAACATACAATGGCAATGACCAATGAACACAAATGGCATAGTGATGCACACAGCCTGTAAGGGGAGGCTCTGGGCTGCCCCTAGGAGCAGTGGGTCGGGGCCACAGCAATCACATGCTGTGGCCCCAATCCTCCTTTTTGCTGCCCCCAAAAGAGCGGCCAAATGTTGCTCCTTTTGGGGGTAGCAAAAAGCTGCCCTTTGAGCCATGGTGGTGGCTCTTTTGCACCCCTTTGGCACAGCGTGTATGCACGCTGTGCCAAGAGGGTGTCCTGATCCACGTGCCATGTGGCCAGGCACGCGCCATCAAGGTGGAGTTGGGTCGGCTGGCGTGTGGTTGTCCCGCCTCAACTCCACTCTCAGGCTGGTCTAAAGTGATGATCTGCATCCCCCCTTAGTTCTCATGAGGTTATGTTTTCAAACAGCTTTGATAAGGCAGCCATTTTGCATGAGAGACTTGAGATAAGATGAAACAGGCAACTAACCCTATAAACACCTCAGTACTGAAGCAAATAAGTGATAAGTAGGCTGTCTTTGCCCATGAGACATACTGTGTACTTTAGTCTATGAGAACACTTGATAAAGTATCCCATATGAATCTGTGAAATCAGTCAGGTCTGTTTCTAGGATGCTTTCTGAGATGTTTCTTCCTCCAAGGAGTAGATCGAGAAGATCTTTTTAATGCTAGTTGCCTTCATTTGGAATAACATCCTCATGATGAAAACACCAGTTTAAGACTTTTACAAGACTATCGCTCTGCACTCTTAAAATGGGGCTAGGTCATTTTAACTGCTCTGGCTGCCTCCTGTTGCATTCTGAAACTTGTGGTTTAGGAAGGGGAATTTAGAATATTCAGCCAGAGAACCTTTAAGCCTCGTTGAACTACAAACCCCAAAATGCAACAGAAGGAAGTCAGAGCAATTAAAGCGATGTAGCCCCATTTTAAGTGTGGTGCAGTAAGCTACTTAAGGCAGCAAAATTTTCAATGGATGAATGAATTTTGCAAACTGTTGCTTTTCTATTTCCTTTTGTTTTCCTAATTTTTGTTTCATTATTCATGCCAGGAAACAAAGTTATTTTATATTTTCATTTTGGAATATTTTAAGTTGGTTTGGATACTCTTTGTTCAAAACGAAACAATTAAATTCTTATTTTAAAAAAAAAAAGATGCCAGGTTTCTTGATGGCTAGTTTTGATTTTTAGGCCTAAATCGAATTTTTAGACCTAAATAGAGTAGATTTAACTGATTTTTTTCAAGAGCTGTTGATTCAATGGGTCTACTTTTATTTGGAGTGACAAATGGATTTAGTCCTTAAGTCTTTTACATAAAGCTTTCGAATCCCACATGCTGACAAGCAGTGCAACTAGTTGAAGAGAAGAAGGTAATGACAAAACCTGATGCATTCA
This sequence comes from Phrynosoma blainvillii, assembly GCA_026167975.1. Lineage (NCBI taxonomy): Eukaryota > Metazoa > Chordata > Lepidosauria > Squamata > Phrynosomatidae > Phrynosoma > Phrynosoma blainvillii. Next base: position 39,586,850 of record JANUYF010000004.1, on the reverse strand, counting down.
GGTACGACTATGTTAGCTTAAACAAGCCTCCCCAGCTGCACAAATTCCTGTAGTTTTATATTGGTTTGGGAGATAAAAGCATGCAACATTTTGTTTAACAGTATATGTCTTTATTGTATTTGAAAGAACTGGAGAAAAGTTTTTCAGTAGGCAATTGAATGGCAAGTTTGTTTTATCACATGACTCCTTTGCACTGCTGCATCAGATTTCTGTTATATCCTATAATATAATATGTGTCAGGGGCTTCTGATACAACTGTAAACCCCACAATATTATAGTGATTATTCAATTGATTCTGGAGCTTTGGTGAAAATGTATTGTGGCTATAATCTAGCTGTTGGTGTGGAGGCCAGCAATATAGAACAGATATGCAAGAAAATAATACAGTCCCACTCACTCTCTTCTAACTACCACAGTTTAATGCTATACTACTCCCCTGAGCTCACAGCAGATCAACGAACATTCTGTGTGCTGAGTTGTTGGACATGCCCAAGGGACGAATACACTGTGTACATCATGGACTGGCAAGAGATAGGAGTGTGAATGGGTGAATCAGCCCATGTGCTTTCTTGTTAGCCATCTCCTCTTATAAACCCACATGAGCCTGTTAAACCTGGCCAAAGGTCTGCATAGTCTATCTGGCTAATCAGGACTTGGTGGCAATAACTTTCTTCCTCTGCTGCTCCATAGCAATGTGCTTATATTTTTTAGGTCTTGTGCATGCAGAGTGAATGTGCTCTGCTCTTCAAGCATGGAGGTGCTAAATAGTATCTGCAGTACTGCATCCTCCATGTACACAATATCTCATTTCTGGCTAAAGTGGATGACGTGTGACATGCACATGGGCACTTCCCTATGCTATAGTGAACAATAGGAAAACAGAACATCTGAAACACTGTCTGCAACCTGTGGTTGCTTGAATGTGAAAGTCATAAAATGTAAACACCTAGAAGCCCCAATGAATTTCAAGGGGAGTTTAGCACATATACTGTTGGGGTCGATGGCAGTAAAGAGTGCTTAACTTTTATTGGATCTGATATATGGTTTTCTGAAAGCTCATGGGAAAGAGTTGGATTTCAGATAGAATTCTTGGGGTACCACTTGCAAAACATTAAAAACATAGTAACAGACAGCTATAAGAGCACAATGTTTTGCTTATACAATTACAGTTTCCAATGCATTTTCAAATAAAATTGCCCTTTTTGGAGGAATTACTAACCAAAATAAGCACAGGAAAAAACCTTAGGAACATGTATACCTGTATTTAAAGTTGTAACTTTTTTACAGCGTTATGTCCCTGCAGTTCTTATATTGAAGAACCAAGTTCTGCAGTGAACAAATGGTATAGTTCACTTGCAGACTACTTGAATAGAAGAGATTCAATAAAGTTTAGTTGGTGTGCACAACCAATGTTTTATGTTCTAAGGTTGGTTTTTGTACCATAAAAGATATCTCTTCTGAAACAAAAGAATGATTTTATCTGATGACTTTTGAACAATTATTTCAGATATAAATAAGAGGGTCTTGTGGCATCTTGAAGAATGCTATAATGTATCATGGCATAAGAAGACTCAAGTCTATTTTTATTGGCTGCAAGAAATGTTCTTCTAAACTAGCAAGTAGTTGAGGAGAGGAATAAAAATGGTAAAACAGTGATGTCAGAGGAAAGAGAAATGCAGAAATTACACACAACAACTATTTTGATGTTACTTGTTGTTAAATGACTTCAAGTTGATTGGTGAAACTATAAATGAGAGACTTCCAAGTCACCCTATCATCATCATCGACCTTTCTCAGGTCTTGAAGACTCAAGGCTGTGGCTTCCTTGATTGAGTCTGTCCATGTGTAATGTGGTATTCTGTTTTTTGTACTTCGCTCTAGGTTACCAAGCATCATTGTATTTTCTAGTGAGTCATGTCTTCTCATGATGTGGCCAAAGTACACCAGCTTCAGTTTAGTCATCTTTGCTTTTAGTGAGAGTTCAGGTCTGATTTGCTCTAGGACCCATTTATCTTTCAAGCAACCCATGATATCCACAGAATTTTCTCCAGCACTACATCTCAATTTAGTTGATTTTTCTTCCTATCATCTTTCATCACTGTCCAGCTTTCACACTCATACTTAGTAATGGGAAATGTAATTGCATGGACCATCCTAACTTTAGTATTAAGTGATATATCTTTATACCTCAGGATCTTGTCAAGTTCCTTCCTAGCTGCCCTTCCAAGTACTAGTCTTCTTCGATTGCTTCATTGCAGTCTACATTCTGATTAATGACTGAGCCAAGGGATGAAAATTGTGAACTAAGTCTTAATTGTCTACTTTAGAGTTACATAAATAATCTGTTGTGATTATTTTTGTTTTTTAAACATTTCAATAATCATTTCAAGTCTTTGCTATTTTCTACTAGTAGTATGTTGCTATCTGCAGATTTTAAATTGTTGATGTTCCTTCATCCAATTTTTCACTCCTCTTTCCTATGACACTAATCCTGATTTGTGAATGGTATTTTTGGCATACAAGTTAAACAGATAGGGTAATAAAATGCAGCCTTACCTAATCCCTCTTGCTTATTAGAAACAATTCCATTTCTTGTATTCTCTCCTAACAGTAGCCTCTTATCCCAAGTACATGTTACGCATCAGGACAATCAATTGTTGTAGCACACCCATTTCTTTAAGAATGGTCCATAGCTTTTTGTGATCTATACAATCACAGGCTCTGCTGTAGTCTGTAAAGCACATGCTGATTTTCATTTCAAAGTCTTTAGTATGCTGTATTATCCAGCATATGTTTGCAATATGATCCCTGGCCTCTTCCTTTTCTGAACTCAGCTTGGACATCTGGCATTTCTTGCTCCACTTATAGTAAAAGTCTTTGCTGTAGAATTTTGAGTATCACTTTACTTCCATGGGAAAATAATGCAATGATCATATGGTTACTGCAATCCATGGTGTCTCCTTTCTTGGGAATTAGAATGTATATTGAGCATTTCCAATATGTGGTTCATTCTTTTGTTTTCATATTTGTTGACAGATTTTAGCTATAACTAGAGTAGATTTTGTCTCTGTAAACTGAAGGACCTCTATTGGTATGCAATGGCAACTACTACATTGAAGAAAAAGTATGTAGGATACTTACAGTAACAATCTAGAAAGCAGTACTCAAGATAATAAAAGCATGAAAGCACTGGCAAGCAAATTATTTAAAAAAACCCAAAACCAGTAAATGTAATAGGACTGAATATCCTAGAGTTAAAAGATCCTGTCTGATTTTGGAAACCAAGCTGGGTTAATGCTGGTTTGTACTTGGATAAGACACCACCACCAAATACCAGGTACTGTACAGTATATTTCAGAGGAAGGAACTGGTGAAACCACCTCTGAGTATTCTTTGCCCAAGAAACCCTTACGAAATTAATGTGCAACTTGAAGGTGCACACATGCACATGCACACGCGCTCACACACAAAGTACTTTCAATCACATGAACATGTCATAAAGGTTGAGAAAGTGACACAGAGAAAAACTGTTTAATACCCTCCCTCAGCATGTATCACTCCGAGTCAGCTCCCTACCATGCAGCAGCTTTGAACTTCCAAAAATGCTCACAAGACACCTGATCATAGATTTTGCAACAACTTGTCCAGTTTAAGAATACAAAACAGAACAACAGCCTACCTAGTTTCTGTTTCCCACAGTCACCAACCATATGCCTGTGGGAAGCAATGACGTGGACAAGCTACTTGGAATGGTGAGGAAGACGACTTGCCCCCTCGATCCCTGTCCATCTTGGCTGGTCGTCCAGGGGGGGATGCGTTGAGGGTGTTCCTTCGGGACACAATCAACGCATCATTCAGGGAAGGCAAGGTTCCATCTTGTTTAAAGGAGGCGGCGGTTAGGCCACTCCTGAAGAAGCCTTCCCTGGATCCCCTGGATAGAAACAACTATAGACCAGTCTCCTTGCTCCCGTTTTTGAGCAAGGTCATCGAGAGGGCAGTTGCTTCCCAACTCCAAGCAGTCTTGGATGAAACTGATTATCTCGACCCATTTCAAACTGGCTTCAGGACAGGATTTGGGGTTGAGACTGCCATGGTTGCTCTGACCGATGACCTCCGCCTGAGTATCGACAGGGGTAGTGTGATCCTGTTGGTGCTCTTGGATCTCTCAGCAGCCTTTGACACCATAGATCATGCCATCCTCTTAGATCGCCTGAGAGAGTTAGGAATTGGAGGCACTGCTTTGCAATGGTTCCATTCCTTCCTCTCGGGCAGATCTCAGAGGGTGAGGCTCGGGGACAGTTGCTCATCAAAAATCGAGCTTAATTGTGGTGTTCCTCAGGGCGCCATCCTGTCCCCGATGCTGTTCAATATTTACATGAAACCGCTGGGGGAGATCATTCGGAGGCATGGAGCTCGGTGTCTTCAGTACGCTGACGACACCCAGATATACCTCTCCATGTCCAGATCATCGTCTCAGACTTCAGATGGCGTCTCACCTCTTAATGACTGTCTTAGAGCGGTAATGGGTTGGATGAGGGAAAACAGGTTGAAGTTGAATCCAGACAAAACGGAGGTACTCACAGTCACAGGCCCGAAGCCAGATCTGGGAATACAGTCTCCAGTCCTGGATGGAGTCACACTCTCCTCCAAGGACTGTGTTCGCAGTCTGGGGGTGCTCTTAGATTCATCGCTTCACATGACTAGTCAGGTGAATGCGGTGGTCAGGAGCGCCTGTTATCAGCTTCGGCTGATACGCCAACTGCGCCCTTATCTGGACATGAGGGATCTGGAAACTGTAGTGCACGCCCTGGTAACCTCACGCTTGGATTACTGCAATGCTCTCTACATGGGGCTACCCTTGTGCCTAACCCGGAAACTTCAATTAGTACAAAACATGGCAGCCAGGCTAATTACCGGAACATCTAGGAGGGAGCACATAACACCGGTGCTTAAATCCCTCCACTGGCTGCCGATTAGTTTCCGGGCGCAGTACAAGGTGTTGGTTTTGACCTTTAAGGCCCTACATGGCTTGGGTCCATCCTATCTTAGGGACCGCCTCTCCCCGTATGATCCCCCCCGCGCCCTGCGGTCCTCTGGGAGGAATCTGTTACAGCCAATAAGAACTAGGCTGTCTCAGACCTCCCAGAGGGCCTTCTCTGCGACCACTCCCAGACTCTGGAATGGCCTGCCGGATGAGATCCGTCTTATTACTACTCTTGCTGCTTTCAAGAAAGCAGTGAAGACGGATCTCTTTCGGCAGGCCTTCCCGGAATAGCATTTAGCTGGGATATGAGTTTTTAGAATTGCTCCACTGATTCTGTGTATGTGTATGTTTACCTTTTTTATTATTTCTTAACTAAGTGGCATTTTTTAATTTGAATGTAATTTAATCCTATTTTAAGGGGATGGGAGGGTGGGATTATGGGACGGGGGAATGATTTTTAACTGTGTTTTGTTTCTTAATCTTGTTGTACCCCGCCCCGATTGCCACGCAGAGGGGTGGGTTATAAATAAAAATTATTATTATTATTATTATTATTATTATTAGGAAAGTAGACCTCTCTCAATTTTCAGCCCTAACTAGTAATATACAGGTAGCAGAGTGACTATTATTACTAGCCACTGAGTGCCTTACCCACCATGATTAATTTGAAATGAAGAGTAAATGTTCTGGCTATCCTGACATTGGTGCAGGTGAACAATACTTTAGTTATGCATAAATAAATGAAACCTTTGCACTTAAATTTTGAATGACAGCAATCATAATGGCCTAGCCAGTTTGATAATATACTCTCTCAAAGTAATCCATTACCTTATTGTAGATGTCAAGTAGATAAATAAAGATGACATCTAATTGCTATTGAGTTCAGTCAACTAAGCTAATGAAACAGACTGCCAGCAACAGTGAGTAAACCCCTGATTACTAGATTGATGGAATATACAACAGGCAAACTTTCTAAAGTATCTGTCTATTTCTTTTTGAAGGAAAAAAGAATGCTTAGCTAGATGGACCACTGTTTTAAATCACAGTGTCATCTATTAGGTCTTATATAGGCCAGAAGGTAAAAATCATGCAGCCCTACAAATGTTGCTGGGCTTCTTAGTCAGCAAAGGCAATGGGGAGGAATGCTGGGTGTTATGATCCAACAGGGCCACATGATTCCCGCCCCTATGATATACAAATAAAGTGATTGGTTAGAGAAAACAACATAGCAGTCAAACCAACAGCAACAAGATATATAAAATTTATTATATGGATCACCACGTTGCATACTGAAGAATGATGTTCATAACCCAAAAGAGAGGTAGACATGGTTAAAGCCACTGAAATAAATAAGATAAACTTTGTGTTTTGCTGTGGCCAATATATTAAGTGTTGCTGCTGTCTATGGAGGGCATCTGACTCACAGTTTATTTTCTGAACCCAGAGAATGCAAGGTATGGGGCCCTAAGAATTCCATCAGGCTTATCTTCTTGGCTTACGGTTCAAAGTGACTAAGGCAGTGCTGTCAGGGCACTATGTTTACTGTTCTTCAGACTGTAGCAAAAGCTAGGTCCTGCTAACCTGGAATATATCTTACAAATGAACGAAGAAACAAAAAAATGGGGCTGCATACAAGTGTGCATTTTTGTTTTATGATTCCAATGGAAATTTCCAAGCTTGTCAGTACATAAAAAATATAAAATATACAAAATAACTGGAAAATCTCTAAAAATGTGGGAAAAATAAAACTCTTATGACTCATCAGACCTTTTGAATATGTCAATATTCAAAATGTGTTTCAAACGTATGTTTTCCTAACATTGATAAAAATAAATGATTTTGCTAATGGCCAGCAATGTGTACATTTACTAAGAATCTGTTAGTTTTGCTTTTTTGCATACTATTTTTTAAAAAAATCTCCAAGTGTTTCTGCCACATATATAAATAAACTTGCAAATTTTTGTATGTTCTAATCAAAACCAAACCAAACCAAAGCCTAAATCATTCATGCTGGCAAAAATTAAAAGGTATAACTATTTCCTAGAATGGTGTGGAGCAAGTTTACCTGCCCACAGTGTCAATGATAAAGGAGCTTGTCAAAACAGATAGTGACCTTAATTCAGCACCACAAAATATCAGGACACACAGGGATTCAAATCACATTCCTAGTATTTACTTGCATGAATTGCAACCATGCTCCAAAGAGCAATGCTGTATCATTGATAATTTAAGTATCACAGTTGTGGCTGTGATCTCCAGAATCTCCTTATTGCTAGATGTTGTTTTCAAAATGTACAGCCAAGCAGATAAACAGCAAAGCAGAAAACTCTATATAATATTGTTGGAGCAGCTGCAGTTGTGTGTTTTTATCTGAGCAGATGTCAGAAGAAAAGAAGAGCATCTGCTCCAACTACGAAGAATTCTGCAATCCACACAAGCAGTGAAGAGCACAATATGCGTAAGATTCTTCAGTTTCATTGTAAGTTGGTACAAAAGGGCAGATGTTTTTACTTTTCCAATAACCTTGGCAGTAAGTTCACTAAGCTGTTCACCCACACTATTTAAATTCATTTGCACAACAGTCATAAAGCCAAGCCAAGCACAGCAAGTCAGTGAAGGGAAGCATGTTCACACTTGGTTTGGCTCTTAGCCAAATAGTCTTCTTATGAACATATCATTATTTTCCTAACTTCCATTTCTAGGGAAGTGATGAAGGAATTATCTGTTGACAGGTTGTTCTACTCTTGTCCATTTTTTTAAAAAAATGTATTCTTCCAATGAAATTAAATAACTAATTAGCACAATAGATCAATTCCTCAATATATGTTGGATTCCCATCCCATTTTTAAAAAGCAACACTTGGAGGTAGGCCAATTTAATGCTTGGTGAAGTAGCAAAGACAATGTTCAGGAGCATGTTAATCTGGATTTAAATTCAAATGAAATATGAAAATGGCCTGAGTTTAGGCCAAGTTCAGATAAGCTACCAACTCAATCATTCCCTTCATCAAGCCTCTGGCTTAATCACTTACACCCTCTTTTGATCAAAGCATACTTGGTTTTTACATATGAGTCACCAAACAATGGTCTGAAAGAGCCATTCAAACCAGAATTGCAAGCCATTTATTCAAAACCTTTATGTTCAAACAGAATGCCAAACTGATTTGATCAAAAGAAAAAGTTACTGATTAAGCAATGTACACTAGGGAAGGAGGAAGCATTCAAGTTTGTGGTTTAAATGATACTTTAAATGCAGCCTTGCGTGAGAAATGAAATTGCAAAGTAAGATACAAATCTCATATGAGATCAATGGATAGAGGTTTCTATAAAAGTTCTCTCTAGTCTTATACTCATTGGGCAGGAAAGGATTGTTACATAAAGACCTTCAGCTAACAGGACAGGATTGCCACCAGGAAAAATAATTATACCATCATTAAAGTAAATTTGCTCCAGCACAGAAGTAGTGCTGGGCATACATAAACAGAAGTTAGTTTTTATCCTGTAAATCACCTGAGGTCTCAGTTCCAGCCCTAAAATGGCCTGCCTTACAAAACACATGCAGACATGAAACACTTTTCTCTGAAGTAAGAAAAACTCTCCCACATTTTTTCACAGCACAATAGAGCTGATATTTTGATTAACAGGAATCTCAGCAAGAAGACACAAGTTTAATTTTTTTCAAGGTGAGTGGTACAGTGCTACTTCCCATGGCTGGAAAACTAGAATCAAACACCCAGCTGTGGGAAGAATAAAAGAAATGGAAGGCTAATAAAGCATGTCATGCAAACACATAACCATGTATCACAAGCCACATATCCAATATGTATGATTAGGTAGCAGAGGAGAAAACATTTTTAGAGGGAGTTCTGGACTTGAAAGTTCTGGTCTAATCTAGAGTGACAATGAAAGGGAACAAAGGGGGGTTGCAGACTGTCAGAAATAGTGCAAATGGAGTCCACTTTTAGGGTTAGGGTTAGGATTAGGGAATCATGGGAGCTGTAGTTTATTGTGGCATCAGAGCTCTCTGACAGAGAAGGCTCAAAGTCTCAGAAAAAAACAAAACAAAACAATTCCCATAATTCCCTAGCACTAACCCTAACCCTAAAAGTGGACTCAATTTGCACTATTTCTGGCAGTCTGCAACCCCCCCAAAGATATTTGTGCCTTCCTTCTCATCTTGGACATCTTAGGGGTTCATCATAGCTGTACTAGAGCAGAGGTGGAGAACTTCAAATGGTGCAGAGGGCAAGATCTCTGTGGGTCTCACAAAGCGTGCAACTGCCTAAAAACAAAACAAAACTAGAAGTGGCTAAAAATACACTTCCAGTTTTGTTTTGTTTTTTTCTAACTGGGTAAGACATGATTTTACAATCATGTCAAAGGGGACAACTTTACCTTTATTCAAAGTTGTAGGTCCTGCTCTAAGTGAAAATTGTGACTCCAAAAATAAAAATAAATAAATAAATAATTTTAAAAAATATTAAAAATTGGCAAATGAGGTTTCTCTGCCCCCCAGTAGCTGGATGTGGGCACTTGTAACCCATGGTGATTTTCCCTATGCATGCAGTTAGTGCTCCAGGTTTTCAAAACAACCATAAGGGACAGTTGAAATTCATAATATGTACAGGACTTGACAATTAGGAAGCAGCTATTAATAACTTTGTGTTATACCTAAATAGCAAATGAAAGTATTGCCTGTAGTTAACTTAGCCATGTGTTTATCTGTAAAATTAATATATTACATGATGGCACATTTATATCTTCATGAAGGGTCCATACCCACAAATAATAGGATTTCTGGCATCTCATATTGTCTATATAAAAGGATGAGCTTTTCCACCCTCAAATAGGGGGACAACCTTATAAAAAGGATAAAAGCCAGCCTATAACAGACAGATTTTTTTTGGGCCCTCAAATAAATAATATCCCTTTAAACAAGGCTCAACTGGCAATCTTACTTGCACTAGATCCAACTTTGAATCCTGAAGATCTCCAGGATACTTTCTAGGAATATCAAAATTCAATGGACATCTAACAATCCCCTCATCTTGCAATACTAGACTACTATTATGTCCCAGAAGTATCTGATTCAGTTATAATTTCGTGGTTTTACCTTCCTCTTGCTGAAACCCAAGTCTCATCTTGGAATATGGAGGCCATTCTACATCCAAGGAGCCTGCGTTGTCCCCTCACTGGGTTGTGTCCTTCTGAGCTAGGATATGGAGTGGGGCTTTGCTTACCAAAACTTCCACTGAAAACCTTCCATGTTACCAACAGAAGAATCACTCTTGTGCCCTCATTACTCCCAAAAGTAATGTGTTATATGAAGCAACACTACTTGTAACATATTACTCTTCAAGTTTCAGTCCACAAGTGAATTATAGAAGCCATTTCTGAATGCTGATAGTATAGAATGTCTGTCCTTATTGTCGTTCCAACTAGGGATGCAAGGACAAAGTACACAGTATACTGTGGAAAGCTCTAATGAAAGACTGGAAACTTTTGCCCCAGTTTATGAATATTGAACATTTCCTCTCTGTTTCTATTCCAGCAATCAGGGGTTACTATCTATTTTTCTAGCTAAATAAAAGTACTTCCTTTGATGGATGTGGATAATTAAGATCCAATATGTACATTAATGTAGGCCGTGATGACCAGCCATTTCACTTTAGCATTCAGGGAGACTAAATTCCTCAAGCATCCCTAAATGTAATAAAATTCCTGGGAAGCAGAGGCTGAACCTTCTAATTTTTGCAGCAATGGAAAGAACACAAAACTGGTATATATCCATACAGGGAGGGAGGTTAGTAGTTTAATCATCATGGCAGGCAACATCCATTAAAGACAATACCTATATTGCTAAACTACAGAATGCTGTTACATTTTAATTTATGTCACATTTAATTCTGCAGTACAGCAGTTCAGTTCTAAAAAACAAAACAAAAACCCATAGAGTTCTTCTAGACTCTCTTCCTGAGAAAACTTTCAGATGTTGAAAATCAATTCCTTTTGTCTCCTCCTTATTCATCTGCTACACATTAAGTTGAAACTCTGGGCATCCAGCGATTCCACAATAGCCTTTCATCTCTAGTAATGCCTGGGACCAATTAAAATCTTACTCTCCCTTAAATAATGGATATGTATTGCAGCATGCCGCTGATTTATCTGCCTATGATTTTTGCCAGTTCTTTCATGATGGGGCAAAGAGCTAATCTGAATCTTTTAACCTGAGTCATTCTTGACGTTACCAGCTTGCTGAATACATTAAGCAAAACATTTCAAACAATTAAAAGTGTGTACAGGCTTTAAAATACACACATTTTGGACAATGTGTCAACACCATAGACTGCTCCTTATAAATCTGCTATGTTCAATCTTATGAAAATAGTGAACAGCTATGCCCCCAGAAATACTTTGTTAGGTGTAAATAGCCAAAAGAAAACAACGACAACAATAACAACCAAGAAAGACTATAAACAAAATTTGCCAACAATGTTAAACTGAAAGCAGTTATACTTAGCATCTGTTTAGTGGCGTAGGTTTAATCAAGCCTTCCCTTTCCACACAGATTTTAACATTTCTTTTTTCTCTGAAAGACACAAGAATTCATTTTATCCAAAACACTTCAGAACTGGCAACAAAACGTAACACTCCCTCTTCACTCCTGACTTCTTGTTATATATGGAACCATTTTATCCTCCATCACACAAATTCAAAGCTTTCACTGACATGCTCTTGTCTGAATTGAAATTTACCACTTTCAACCCTAATTTACTCTTTCTTGCTCTTTGGTTCAATTTTTCTTTTGCCAGATGCTGCTTCCATACCCGTTTTACACACAATCCCCGTAGGTGAAATAATAAATTCTAATTAAGGAAACATTCTCACAACTCTGCTCACACTTCCCCCTCCCTCGGAGATTGCAGTCTTTTTATTGACCAATAATACACAGTGTTTTATTTTCTGTTAAAAGCTATTTCCATAAGTTGATAACCATTTGAAACACAAGTTGCTTGCTTATATTATTTTTCTACAGTTAAACACAGTTCAAGTTTAAGCTGAACGTGGAAAGCGGACTCTTGCCTAAGAAAATTCTCCAACACACATTTGATTATGAAATAAATTTGACATAGATGTGTCCCTGTAACATGTTATTACCTCTCCATTTTTTCTGGTTGCGTACATTTCTCTTTATGCCACACCCTACCCTATAGTGAAATCAACAGACATCCACAAAATATGTGACACTGAAAATTTATGTTGTACTTTCCGCAGCTGGATTTAAACACTGTTCTGTATATGCAGGTACATGAGCAAAAAGAGAGGGAAGTAATTAGATGATATAAATTTGACTTAGATTTCTTTAACTATATGTCCAACTAAATATGCTGTGAACATGTATGAGAAGTAAATAATTATAGTACTATCCTATACAGATTTACTCAGATATGTGAACTCACAGTGGGCTCACAATTACAGTCTGAATCTGAGTTATTGACACTTAGATCTGCATCTTTATGCCAGCATATGTATGTTGCATATAAAAAGTACGGTATGTGAATTCCCAGACCTAGGAAAGATCTCTGCATTGGAACTAAGATTAGACTAGGGTCAAGAATCATACAGCTGTCTCCTGATGTTGGACTGTATTAGTGAACATTCCTCACTATTGGCCATGCTGGCCAGGGCTGAAGGGAACTACAGTTCATCAACATTTGGAGAGCTACATGATTCCTACCCTTGGATTAGACCAGTGATTTCCAAACTTTGGTTACAGAGATGTTTTGGACTTCAGCTCCCAAAATTCCTGACCATTGAAAAGGCTAGCTGGGGCTTCTGGGAGTTGAAGTCCAAAACATCTGAAGGATCAAAGTTTGAGAATCACTGAATTAGATGGTAGTGGGTAAGCAAGATCAATGGGTTCATTCGATAGAAGCCAGACTCATATGTTCTTGGGTGCTTAAATCAGGACAATCTTTTTGGCTCTGAAGAACTCATGTGAAATGAGGTTAAGGGCCACACATGTATACATGCATATGCACACACACTTTCCCCATTTCATCTTGCCACGAGGCTTTAACTTTAACTTTGCCACCATCCCTAAGATCTTGAAGAAGTTCACTGGGTGGGGGGACGGGATGCTAAATTTGCATCTTCCTCATCCACCCAAAACTGGGATTACTCTTTTCCAGGTGCCATTATGTGATCAGCTGGTAGTAGATAATACTGGGTGCATGGAGGGTAGTTGAGGATTGCAGGTTGACCACACCTGACACAAGGCATTTAAGGCTACATACGTTCACCTGATTAATAGGTGACTTTACACTCTTATAGTATGTAAATTCAAATTAGAATACTGGTTTTTATTTTTCTTGCAAGAAATGGGAATAATAAAGATTTAGAAGGAACCAGACATCAACAAATGCAGAGTCATGTTCAAGAGGTGCACGTTTTCAATCAACAAAGCCCTCCCCACAAAATACAATGGATAGTATTGCCATTGTGGCATAAGCAGAAAGCAGATGTACTGGAGAATAGTACTTAGATAACAAACACTTCTGCTTTAAATTAGATAGACAAGCCTCTTTTAATGGAGTTGCATTCAAATCCTGAACATATTAGATGATTGAGAAGTGCATCATTTATCAGTGGCACCTGGATTAATGGATTTAAGAATACAACTCTAGCCTTACTTGGAAATGAGTTCTAAAGTCAGTGGGACTTTATTCTATATAAATATATTCAGGATTTCATGATTAGCCAATTTATGTGTAAGTTTAACAGAATAATTATTTCCCTTTCCTCATTCTAGAATGACTGGATCAACTGATAAACAGCATTTCAACTGCAAAAACTTCAAGTAAACTCTCAAAGTTGTGTTTTGTCTTTAATGTCCTCACACTTTGCAAATGTGTGAGACTTTGGTAAAGATTCTGATGCAAAACCAGCACACAGTAGCTAGCCATCAGTCTTAGGGACTTTGCAGACTGCCAGAAATAATGCAGCTTGAGTCCACTTTACCTGCCCTGGCTTAGTGCTAGATAATCATGGGAATTGTAGTTTTTTCTGGGACATTGAGCCTTCTCTGTCAGAGAGCTCTGATGCCACAATAAACTACTGTTCTCATGATTCCCTAGCACTGAGCCAGGGCAGGTAAAGTGGACTCAAGTTGCATTATTTCTGGCAATCTGCAAAGGCCCTTAGTTTGGAAAATTATGTCAAAAGGCATGTGCTTTTACTGAGAGTTCTAAGCTTTAAAAGATCCAGCCCATTCTGAATGTAGATAGCCAGGTTTGGCTCATATTTTTTGCATTAACAAGCAATAGAGGATTTTCTGTTACAGTATGATTTTAGGCATCAGAGTTGGATGCCCAATGTCAGCAATGAAGACTTGCTCCCAGTTAAATTTAGTAAGCATGATCTAATCTATTCAGCTAACTTGACTTCTGTCAATTCCTTCTTCTCTCATTGGTGTGCTCTGTTCTTGCTTTTCTTTAAAAATCAATGGCTTGCCTTTTGCAAAACCCCCCAAACAAACATATATTTTCACTTATGAAAATAAACTTGAGAGGAAGGAAACAGACATTGTAAGGAAAACTCAAACATTTTTACAGCCTTCACATAGGGGTTTAAAGCAAGAGAGAGTTTGGAATTGACTTCTTTACACAGGAATGGCTTACCTCACTAGAATCCTCTTGCTGATTGATCACAGCTAGTGCATCTTCTGCAGCTTGCCGCTTGGCCTCTGCTACTGTGCGCTCCATTTTAGCTCTCTCTGTAGTAATCATATCATGGGCTTTCCGTTCTGCCTCTGACACTGCCTTCTGCAACTCAGTCATTGCTTGACGTTTTACTTCATTGACTGCTTCCTCTGCAAACAAGATAAGGCATTCCTTCCAGCTCAATAAGAACATTAATGTTCACAGATCAATTGTCATATGTACAAAGTAGTTACATTCTGAAAATCACTGAATAATATATAATATAACATCATTCATTTGGACAAATGTCCATCATCTGAGGAGTCACCTAAGGTAGCAGTTAGTATACACAAAAGCATGAGGCTTGATTTATTATTTGTATATTCCCATCTCTCTAAATTATTTTTGGGCCAGCTCAACAGGTGTTTGGACATATTCTAAAGAGTCAAAGAAGGTCATGCAGTTCAACAATTTTGCTTTCTTGTGGTGCTTCTGAGCACAAGCTGCAGCATTATAGTGGAGTTAAATTAGATAGACAATCCTCTTTTGGTGCTGCTCCTTTTGGAAAGAGATAATTCTTTGTTTCTGAATCACTGTATTTTTTCCATATTATGTAGTATATGAATTCATTACATAATGTAGTAAACTCTGTAGTAAATTCTCAGTGTACCAGAATCAACAAGAGTCAGGATACAAAGTTTGCTTTCTCCCCCACAGCTTTTTCACCCCAATTATAAAATGGAAGACTTCTACTAGTAGAGTGAAAACCATCTAGGTTTTCAGAGATCAGAACATACAAAATTATGGTGTTTTCCTTTGAAACCCTTTATGGCTGGATAGCTTGTTGTGTGCCTTCAAGTTGTTTCTGACTTGGCAACCCTAAAACAAATTTATCACAGGGTTTTCTTGACAAGATATAGTCAGATGGGGTTTGCCTTTTCCTCCCTCTGAGGCTGAGTGTGTGTGACTTGCCCAAATTCACCCTCTGAGTTTCCACGGCTAAGTGAGGGTTTGGGCCCTAGTCTCCACAGTTGTAAGCTGAGACTCGAACCACAACACCACAATGGCTTTCCTGGGTATCTACATGAGGAAAGTACAGTGGCCCCTCCCAATTTGTGGGGGATCTTTAAATATTCTTTAAAATTGCATCCTGTTATACTTTTATGGTAACAGTCATTAGATTATGTTGAACTGTAGACAAATATAATGTTCTAGATAAGCATGCATTCAAATGCATAGCTGGATCAGGCCTTAGAATAATGTGAGGATGTCTGCAATGCCTTCGATATAAATGATCAAACAGAAGTTAATGTAACACATCCTGCTTTCTCACATTAGATAACATGACTTGTCATCAATGAGCTGGCTGGTTATTTGATGGAAGAGGAATTGAAGATTCCATGTGTTCAAGTGACAACTAAAACAAGTGGGTTTTTTTAATCCAACTACTCTAATTAACAAGGAAACTATTCTCCCCCTGATTTAGTGTATCTAATTTTCATCTTTATTCAAAGCAAAATGACAATGATTAATTGAAAATTTAATAAGCAGTAATTATTAACTTGGCAAACCTAGTACCAATTAACACTCTATTAAAACTAATTATGACATGTTTCATTCAAGTGTTTGCACTTAATTGTTTCACCCACTTAAGAAGCACCTTAATTAAATGTTCTGTTTAATTAAAAACATAAGATTCCTAATAAAAATGTTTTACCGTAGAATAAAAATATTAGAGTTATAAATGTTCTATGGTTATAGTGGCATATACTGTATTTCACAGTACCACTGTATTCCACAGTGCCCTTTATCCAAAGCTGTTGCATGTCCACCTATCAGGATACAAGCCTACAACTGTTTATTAGAGATTAAGCCCCATTGAACACAACAGGACCTATGCCTGAAGAGATATGCACATGATTGTTCTATTAGTTAACCAGGTACACTAGAATCACAGGACTTACACCAACTGTTTACTTGAACCCAGTGTCACTTGGAGCTTTCTTTTTATACATCAGATCATATATCATATTTGAAAGTTGTCTCAAACTGAAACGCAATTTGATCTATGTATGTGTGTGTTTTCAGAAAACCCAAGCCTAAAGCCTTCTTTGGTACATGTTGTGGTTCTGTAAATTTTGGCCACAGTTTTGATATTTGATGGCATATGTTTTATTAGAAGAGCACCACGTGAAACCACAGAACTGGAGTCTTTAAAAATAACTCTAACTTTATTGTCAAAATCCCTATTTAAATGGCAAGCACTAACTTCTCTATTTTTAATAAAAGGTTTAAGCATATTTTACACATGGTAAGGAAAATGTGGGAAATAAAATACATTTATTAAAGGATATCTGTTGCCCAGATAGATGTACCTAGTCTAAAAATCTGGAGAGGAAACTATAATGTTTTACAGGAGAAAAATTATAGTAAAAAGACCAGTATGCTTTAATTTTTATGAGAGTTAAAAATATGCCCTTACATTACCCTCCCATAAATGTTTGAGGGAGAGGGAAATCAGACTATGCAGCTATGCAAGACTGGGACTCATTTACTTTGAATATTCAAGGTGAATTACAATTCTATCTAAGTGGCAACAGGACAATAATTTTTGCTTACGATCAAAGCTGCAGCTTGACTAATTGTATATGCAAATAAGGCAATTTATATTTAAATTATGCATTCCTATTCTAGTCCCACCGGCACACACAGATCAGCAAAGAGAACTGGTAGGACATTTGCAAGATGCTTGAATATTTATTACCAACTGCAAACATTCTCTGATCCCTTGAAAAGAAATATATGAAGACAAACCCACAGATGCAAATTTTATTACCATCTTCATGAAAAAAAAGTCTCAAATTTAAATACAAGCCTTTTCTATGTTAGGAACCATAGTTAGCGATAAATGTATCTTTGTTAACAAATCTCTTAATTTATTACATCTTACATGAAATTGATTTCTAAAAAAAACTATTAGCGCTCACTGTCAAACTCTAAATCTGATTATACTTGTACAGCAATTGTGCAGCATTATGAAACAATAATAATAATAATAATAATAATTGTTGTAGTTTTGTTTTGATCAGTATTTGAAATTACCTATTAACTTCCCATGGCTACTGAGTTTCATGCAGGAACCCAAATCACATGAGCACCCTGTATATATTTTGCACTGTATTTTTGGTAGCTTCTGTGCTAGCATAAAGCTGGTAGTCAAAAATATGCTTGACCGTTAAGTCCAATGCTTCAAGAATAAATGACCAAACAAAATTTTCAGTTAAGAATCGGAAAATTCCTCCAGTTTCTTCTTGGGCATGAACAGTTTCTTTCCTCCTTAAATCCAAAGTTCATTTTCCAAAGCAATCAATTTTCTAAAGATATTCTCTCTTGCCAGTCCCACAAAGCAACTTTCTGTTCAGCACCTGTGGAGACGATGGCAGTCACAGCAATGATATGTGGGTAACGGGGGCAGGATTTCCCTCACCCTTTTCATTAACTTTCTGCAGCACATCAGGATTACATGGTTGCTTTGGGGATTTGTCGGCTACACTTCCCAAGGGTCACTGCTCTTTAAGTCTTGAGATGAGATAGAAAGGGATTGGGGTAAAGGAAGAAAAATAAACACTCTCCTTTTTCTCTATTGCTCCTACCATTGTCATTTAGTTTTGATGGCAATCAAAGAGAACAATGGGTTTTGGAATGACAAGGAGGGTTCTGGGAGATGGGGATGGTTGGTCAATAAGTGGGGAAGTTGAGAATCATTTTTCAGCTCAGATTTTGGTCCAGGTTTGGATAATGACTACTGACTATGTCAGCTGGGGATTCTGAGAATTGTAGTCCAAACAGTTACTTTTTCAAGTTCCTATTTTGTATGGTCTGAGCCCACTCATGTAGCAGTGGCTTAAAATCAAGCATTGGTTTGTGAAACAGGCTTCCACCTGAAGCATGAAAATATGTCAGTGTAAATGATGTAGGTTTTTGAATTAATACAACTTTCTCTCTAGATACTGCTTTTTTAAATTAGGACTTTTATTTTACTTTATAAAGTGAGCCACTAAAATAATCATTTATACAAATGCTCACATGGAACCATAACCTTTCCAAAAGGAAATGTGATATATCCTGAAAATGATCTGTTTATTATCCGGGTTTCTTTCTACTTTTTAAAAAATAACATATTGACATCCCTTTATCTTCAGACATAGATGCTGCTATAATTAAAATGATTTTGTGTTCTGATATGTTCCAGCTTAAAATTATTTATTGAAACTCTGGTTTATTAGTAACATGCCTGTTTTTTTTTTTTATTCCTGAAATCAGAACATTAACAAATGCACACAGCTGCCAAACTGCTATACTCATGTTTTTAAACAATTCTTACCAGCTTTCTTCCAGATCTCCTCTGGCACATATCCAGACGCAGGCCTGTGAAGGAATTCCCGATGCGAATCTATAAGAAGGAAGGAGAGGATAAGAGAAACAGAAGAATATCATAAGTAATGGTTCAACAGATCTCAAAAATTGCCCTCCCTCTTTGATGTTTCAGTCAGGGAATATAACCTTTATATACAATGAAGAGGACAATAAAGCTGTTCATTTCTAAAACGTCTTACAGAACAGATCAATTGGTTCATCCTAAAACTCATATGGCATAATTCTGTTCTTCACTAATATACAAATCACTTAAAGCAAGCCATGAAATAGATTTTTCAAACCTTTTAGTTTTCTTCCATTTGAGTTAAACTTCATTAAAAAATATATCAAATGGCCATATGGTACCTTTGAAAATCTATTCTTAAAAAAAAAAAAATGAACTGGCCTCCAAAGTCTAGCTGCAATGTAAAAAAATAAAATAAAATAAAAACAGCAAATATTTTTCTTGGTCTTCCTTATAAGAGATAGCAGCTTTATCCCATTATCAGATTTTTGGAAAGCACAAGCCAAAACTAGAAGTCAAAAACCTCTTGATTTTGTAAAAGTGGAAAAAACCCAGTACTATTCTTAGTCCAATGTTCTGTGGCAAGGAGCTGCAAATCCTGGGTTGTATCCAACATTTGTGCTATACTCATAGAAAGTTCTTCCATTGTGTACAACTGACTCTTCAATATTCAATACATCTTCTGTATTCACCAAAAACTGCTCCTGTGAATCCTCCAGAATAGTTTTGGATATAGTGCAGAAAGCTGCAGTAACTATATCTGCTTTTTAAAAAGGGACTTGGATTTTAGACGTCAAATGCTGAATATTCAGCATTTAAAAAAGATGGTAGAGAACTGGTAGTGACCATGCAGGATATTCACAAATTCAATATAAATGATGAGAAAAACTGAAATAGTCAAAGAATTCCCATATTTTGGATCAATCACTGACCAGAACAGAAATTGCAGTCAAGAAATCAGAAGACTAGGACTATATACAACTGAAAACTAAAGTGAGGATTGTTCATGCCATCATATTTGCCATCACTATGTACAGATGTGAGAACTGGATGTTGAAGAAAGATAGAAAATCAGCTCATTTGAGATGTGGTGCTGGAGAAGAGTTCTGTGAATATTGTGTATGGCTAAAAATGCAAACAAAATGGTACAAAAGCAATTGGATCTCAACTTTCCCTAGGAGCCAAGATGACTAAATTGGGGCTGTCATAATTTGACCACATCATGAGAAGACAAAACTTGCTAGAAAAGATGATAATGCTTGGAAGGAGAGAGGGTAGTAAAAGGAGAGGAAGACCATATACTAGATGGATAGAATCAAAGAGTCAAAAAGGACTTGGTCCTAAGTCTGCAGGAACTGAGCAGGTCTGCTGAGGACAAGGAGTCTTGGAGATGCTTCATTCATAGGGTCGCCTCAAGTCAAAGGTGACTTGAGGGCAGTTAACAACAAACTGAGGAGGGCATTGCTGCAGTTCTGTCTTCCTCAATATTCCACCCAGTTCTTGGTTTAAGAAAACACATCTTGTCCTGTGGCATTTTCCCTATGCCACTTCAGCTTACGGGTGGAAGATCCAGTAATGCCCTCTTTTTATATGATAGCTTGTTTAATTGTACTTTATCTTTTATATAATCATATATTTAGCTTTATCTTATTTTGACATGGGTCCCATGTCAGGAGAAAGTGGGATGGATAAACAAACAAACAAACAATTTAATGCTCTTTCTCTATAAAAACAATCTCCTGTACCTAGATACCAGGAACAGATACTGGGATTCTAGCCCTAATTGCTTTATGATGTGTCTTGCAGGGGAGCATTTGAAAACACAGATCCTGTATCCACAGTCAGAACTGGGACAGTCCAGGAACAGTTTTCTCTTGTGATGAGCTGTCTTTGTCTGAACTGGAACTAAGTTTCATCTCTGCACTAAAATCCCAACAATGGCTGCATGCACACTGCAGAAATAATCCAAGTTGACACCATTTTAATTGCTGTGGCTTAATGCTATGGAATTCTGGGAAATGTAGTTTGTTGTGCCATCAGAGCTCTCTAACAGAGAAGGCTAAATGTCTCACAAAACTACAGATCCCATAATTGTATAGTATTGAGCCATGGCAGTTAAGGTGGTGTCAACCTGGATTATTTCTGCAGTGTGGATGCAGCCAAAATCCAATTCCTGGAAGGAATTTCTTTAATGCAGACAAAGAAACAAATAAAGAAACCTGATGCTTTCTTTTAGAAAGGGGAAAGGTATTGGCATCTGTTTCCTAATCAAACATACAAACAAGAACAACAAAAGATTTGAAACTAGTTGTAAATATCTGCATGATCAAATGCCACTATAATACCACATTTATGACAGGTTACTGCAATCATCAATGCCACCCACACTTGCTGGCTGTTGTCACAACAAATCTTAGAATCAGGCTGTACAAGCAAAAGTCAATCGAAATAATGTCTAGGCATGTACTACAATGTTTACAGAATTGCCAAGTGTAGGTCTCACATTTTGACACTATTTCACAATGTTACAAACTAAATTACATTTAGTTACCATTCTTTATTCTGAAATGAATCCAAAATGAGTTGATAATACACAGTTAGAACACAAAGAGATCACTTTGATCACTTTTTTCCCCCTTAAACACCCAGGAAAAGGTGATTCATAGCTGAATACATCTGGCAGATGATGTAGAGCAGGAAGATAAAGCATATTTGTTGAATCTGGCAGCTTTTACAATACAGTCTACAGTAAATTTCTCATCTGGCAGCCACAGAAGAGATCTCTTTACCATTCCATTAATCATTGGGCATGTGATTTAGATTCTGCTAAAAGGAGTGGCAAAACAGCTTCTAAATTCAATAGAAGGTTTGGGGCTGTTTGGTAAAGGGAGTTATGTGAAACTAGATCTTGCTCTGAGTTTCTCTGGAGAAACTCCAGTGGAGCCTTTCCTTTACTACAGACAAGTCAAAACTGGCTATACTGACACAAAGGAGTGGACAGCTCCTTTGGTGGTTTGGTCCAAACACTGTAAAATTTCCCCCAAAGCTGTGGAAAAACACTGTGCAGGGTATGGTGGGGAACTGAAGTAGTAGGTAGACCCAGCTGCTCAGAATGCTGAGCTGGAAATATTTATGGGTGCATGTACGCTGTAGAAATAATGCAGTTTGACACCACTTAAAGTGCTATAGCTCCATTTGATAGAATCTTGGAATTAGTAGTTTTATAAGGTCTTTAGTTTTCTTTGCAAAAGACTGCTGATGCCCAGGATTCTGTAGGATGGGCACCAATTAAATGGTGTCAAACTGCATTATTTCTGCAGCCTATGCCTATCTACATATGGGGAACCAAGGGCAAGTGTCAGTAAGAATGCTGGGGTGCTGCCTAGGATACTATACACTGATTCTGGTTCTGTATGGATCAGCACCACCACAGCTCAAAGGCAAAAAAAAAAAACAAAACAAAACAAAACAAAAAAAAAACGATCATTTTTATTACCTTGAAGATCTATGTCAGCAATCCCTCTACTGAATTATGAGGCATGTATAATTATTGTGATTTTTTTTAAAAAAATCCATAACTACATCTTAATACAGTTGATTTATATTCAGTTTTGTACTACAATTCAGGAACAGCAACATTATTAGGAGTTTGGGGGTCTCTATGACCACACATTTCCTTTCTTGTCTTGAGAACTCCTTTGCTATGTCTTCTAATATTATGGGGTAGATGCTATGCAATAAAATGATTTTCAATAAGGCATTTTGTTACGTTGGAAGTGTTGCTAAAAAATGGAATGTGAAATGCTTTTCTGGCTTGCTTAGGTACACAAGACTCAAAAGTAAGTGGGATTCAATTACATCATTGATCAGATTGCCAGCTAATTGGTGCCATTTCCAAGCAAAAAGATCAAGCAAGCTCATGTTCCAACCTCAATTCACATAGATAGTGAGGCCAAGACTCTGTTAGAAGAATTAAATCAAGATTTTACAAAAGACTTCCAGTTTTTTAAAAAAAATATATTACAGAGAGAAATATGGTATAAAGAATGATGAAAATAATAGAAAACATATTCTGAAGTTTTTAAAAAAATAATTATGAAAGTGGATATGAAGCTACTATGTATGGTTTTGTGCATTTTGAGACAAATGCTGGAACAGGAAGTAAGCCAAAGCTTTTAAAAAAACTATGAATCATAGCAACCTTCTTCTAAGGCAAGGAGTTATGGGATTTGAAAGTATGGCAGGAAAATGGTTTCATTCTTCTTTCCTTTGAGGATGTTGGCAATCCACATGCCAGCTACCTGCTCATTTTGGCTGGTTGAAATTTGTAAGTGGAATGTAGAATTCTGCTGCCTCTTCACATCCTCACATCATGAAGAGAAGGTCCCTCCATTGATAAAATAATCAGTCCTTGAAAAAACTAACTTTATGCAGGGATTATTTAGTTTATTCTAAATCACTACCAGATCTCTTCTTGTTGCTGGAGTGATTAACTAAGGGACTTTGTAGCCGGCGCAAAGCACCGTCTTGGAGCCAGGGAAGAGGAGGGGCAGCTGGAAGCCAGACGCCCCAACCCCTTCCTGAGGATGTCATCGGAGCGCCTGCCGTTGCACACGGTGAGCACTACGATGACGTCCTCCCGGCCCAGCCTCTGCACGGACTGAGCCAGAAGAGATGCAGAAGAGCCATGCGACGGCTCTTCCGCCGCCCCTTCTGCCCACTCTGGAAGGAGTGCTATTTTAGTGCTCCTTCCAGGGCTGGCAGAAAGGTGGATTGGGGCCGAGGCACCCAATCCTGTGTTTCTCCTGTCTGCAAAGGCCCTAAATTAGTGCATAGTAGCTGTAAGGACACCTTGGCAATACAGACTTCTAAACCATTTTGCTTAGGCTTGTGTCCTGAGACAAGATTTAATATCCCTGGTGCCTTGAAGAAAAATATATGCCTAGAAGAAAAAGAGAGAACTCTATCTGCCTGGCTGAATAAAAGCTATTAGCTTATCTGTTGTAAGCCGCCCCAATTGTTTTAACAGAGGGGCAGGGTAAAAATAAATTTTATTATTTTTTATTATCATTAGTTTTTAAGATGCCTGAGGATACTTTGAATTAAATTAAACAGTCTGAATCTGAGTAGACAAAATGGAGAATATGCAGCTAGGCATTATGCCTCTACTGAAACACTCCTCTAGCATAGGAGAATTTTGAGCCTCTCCAATCTAGGAATGGTGAAGAGCTGGGTGCCCTTGCGGATGTAGGTTCTTCAGGAGGCTACACCACAGGATGGAGGCAGTTCAGACCTGGAGCTAAATGAAGATGCTGGATTGCATCCCAAACCCCACAAGTCTGCAGGAATGATATGACCAAAGACAAGGCCAGGAGGAAAAATGGTTCTGCTTCCAGATCTCCTTATGAATATTGCCCTCCTTGAGCTGGACTTTCCCCACAGAGAAAGCTAAGGTTGAATGGCATACATCCTTAGGTGTGGGTCTGAGGCAGCAACTTCATATATGCCTCTGTGTTGGTAAGAAAGATACTGGGAAAAGCTGTCTAATCACACACTAGTCAAACCCTACATTCCAGGTTCCTGTTGACTGCTCTGTTGTGTATGATCTTAGACAATATATTCTTTCTCATAGGTTTCTTCTTTTCTTGATATTGTTCTACTGTGCTGGCTAGTTTGACTGTGGATTGTTTTGACCTTGGTTGTGAATTCCCTACTCTGAACTGACTTGTTGATGGGTAGGTCTTGACTTTTATTTATCACCTCCCTGACTGTACCCCTGGTTAGGCCTTTTCTGGACTGGAACTGGGTGGCCTGATAAATCATTTTGCCTGGAACAGTACAGCCTGTACAGATTCTGTCACAAGGTTGTACCTGCCTCGGAAGCAGATACTAGTTCATCTAGGGGTGCATCCTGCAGGGACTCTTGCTCTTGGTTTGGCTCACTTCCACCTAGTTTACTTCCACCTAGATGGGGGAATGGTGGTGGCTGTTTTTGCTAGAGGTGCAATATTGGATGCATATTATGGGAGGAAATGGTGAAAGTGCTGGCCATAATTAATGCTTACCTCTTTTTTATGCTTTTTTACCTCTAAATTAGTAGGTAATATTGATCTGACATTATTCTTGATAAATTCAAAGATATAGCCATGTTAGTCTGTAGAATCAGTGTGTAGAGAGATCCCGTGGCACCTTTGAGACTAAGGGGGGATGCAGACGGGCGGCCCTGGGCTGCCCCAGGAAGCGGAGGATCAAGGCCGAGGCTGCTGGACACCTCGGCCCCGATCCTCCCTTTCGCTGCCTGCAAAAGGAGCACTAAAATAGCGCTCTTTCTGCAAGCCGCGAAAGGGATGCTGCAAAAGGCATGGTGCGCCTCTTTGGGTCTCTTCCAGCTCAGTGTGTGCGGAAGCTGAGCCGGAAGGACATCAGCGGGGTGTCCGCCGTGTGGACGGGCCGTCGCTCCGATGACGTCCTCAGGAAGGGGATGGGGCGCCCAGCATCTGGCTGGCCCTCCCCTTCCTTGCCTCCAACACGCCGCAAAGGGCCCGTCTGCAGAGGCCCTAACAGAAAGAAATTGGCAGCATGAACTTTCGTAGAATTCATTCTACTTCCTCAGATGCATTTGGTGGAGTGGAAGCCAGGCACAGACATATATATGCTATTGGTATGTGATGATATCAATTCAAATTTAAAATCCTTTGTGTATGGAAATGGAGTTGCAGGTCCAGTTTTAACAATAGTTGTTAGTGCACAAAGACATAGGAAACTGGTCTTTGTGCAGCTCCATGAACAAATTTGTGAATCTCCATGCACACAGACCAGTTTCCTATGCCTTTGTGCACTAATGACCATCATTACAACTGGAACTCCAACTTCATTTCCATACACAAAGGATTTTGAATTTGAATTTACATCCTCACGTACCAATGGCATATATATGTCTGTGCCTGGCTTCCACTCCACTAAATGAATCTGAAGAAGTAGACTGAAGTCTACGAAAGCTCCTGCTGCCAATTTCTTACTGTTATTCTTGATAAATAATTGCATGCTATCTCCTAGCAATCAGTGCACTATTTCCCTGTATCTTATATACCAATTATTTAATAATCCATGCTAGAATTTTGTTCTGAAATGATATTAAGATGACTAGTCTTTTGTCTTTGTTTTGCTATAAGATATATTTAGAACAAAAAGTTGCTTCTCTCCTGTTGTCTGACTCCTCACCTATTTCTCAAGAATTCTGAGATATTACAGAACCTGGGATGTAAACTTTGACTAGATCTCCTTCAACACAATAGGATTTAAATTAATCATAATTATGTTGTTTCAGTGCATCAGGGACTGACTTTTGCTTCATCATACCCACAGAGTATACTTTGGTCATAAAACCTTATCTTTTCAAAGTTACATTTGGAAAAAAAAATCTAGCATTAAAGGAAAGGAGTAGAGGATGATGTTTATCTTTTTTAACTCATAAGATTCACTACTTTGCAAATGACAACACTATAATCATAGTTATAGAGAATCAAATAACCTTGGTTATAGCCAACTATTCCACCAGATCAATTATTGCAGATATCATTCTAGAGCTATGTGTAGAACTGGAGAAAAAAAGAGAGGGAAGAAAACAAAAGGATAAAAGATGGATGGAACTGTGGTGGATGTTAGCATACTTTTTCTGCATTGTCAAGGATACACATCTCCTTAAGAAATTAAAGAGATTACCCATTTCACAAGATTATAACAAATGAGGATGACAGCAATAAAAAAGAGAGTATCTATTAAACTAGTTGAAGAACAAAGCATTTCTAACTATATTGCAGCTAGAAAACCTATTTCGAAAAGAAGGAAAATATTCATCTCTTCTAATACTTAGCCTATTGTCAAAGTGAAGTAAAGTTTTTCATGTACACACTGCATGAGTTTAATCAACCATGAGATCAGGCACAGTTGATAAATCAAAGAAAACCTGTCAACCTGGATGTGAAGTTCAGCAAGTACAAGAAGCTGGATGGAATGCTGCAGATAATCAAGAGAATTTGATTCAACTGAAATAAGCAGTGCTGCAAGCATGGAAAAAGAAAAGGCATTTTTGACAACTGAAACAAGACAGAGGAAATATAATCCATGTCCATTTCTAACATTTACCCTCATCTCCTTGAGGTTCATGTCAACAAACAGAAACATAAAGCCTAGGAAACTATTCTTTGTCATCACTTGCATCATTATAATCAAGAAATGATTAAATTGGGCTGTGACTGAAGTATTAATCAGACTCTTTGAGAGAGAATAGGAAATGGGATAGTATGTAGGACTAGAAGCTGGTGGATTTATATTATCACTCAATTTGAATAAGCTTTGGGTTATTTTTTTTAATCTGGGCCTACCCCTAGCATGTCACATTGAGTGTTTTTAGTCTGACTCTTTGAGCCACTTGGGCTACTTTCCAGGGTAAGTATGGATTCAGGGTGTATGTCAGTAGTGTGCAGGTGGGTCTCTCATTTGCATAAAATCTAGTAATGTCTTGGCCACACAGATTGGGAAAAAGAACAGCCTTAAAAAAACTTTTCCCCAGGCATGCACATGTGCAGTTATGTAGAGCAGTGTGTGTGTGTGCGCGCGCACACACACACACACACAAGGTGTATGTGCGAGGTGTATGTGCAAATTCAAATATTTTTCAAATTGTTCATGTCCCAGGAGGTGTGTTGTCTCCCTGGGGCAAAAATCTGTGATGTGACAGGCAGGCTGACAAGACTTGTCAAGCCTACTGACCATTACCCCTTCCTCTTGGTCCATGTGAGAATCAATGATACTGCAAGGCATATGTTTCAGAATATCACATGGGATTATGAGGCTTTGGGTAGGAAGCTGAAAGAGCTGGATGCACAGGTTGTTATCTCATCTCTTCTCCCAGTTGAAGGGCATGGTCCAGGAAGGGAGAGGAAAATAGAAGATGTGAATAACTGGCTCCATAGATGGTGCCACCAAGAATGATTTGGATTCTTGAATCATGGGTTGCGGTTCCATGAGGGTGGACTTCTGGCAAGAGATGGGCTGCATCTCACACCAGTTGGCAGAAACATTTTTGCTAATAGCCTCAAACATTTGATTAGGAGGGCTTTAAACTGAGTCATGTGAGGGAGGGAGAGAGTATCTTGGAAGGTATCTTGGAAGGAAGGAGTACATCATGGGTTGGAGAAAATAGTCAAGATGCTATAGAGGGAACAAGGCAAATGATGCAAGGGCCTAACAATGGGAGGCAAAAAAACTCACATAAGCAGCAAGTGGGGAGGACCCATGCTCTTAGATGTCTCTACACTAACACACACAGCATGAGAAATAAACAAGATAAACTTGAACTCCTAGCACAACAAAGCAAATATGATATAATAGGCATCACTGAAACCTGGTGGGATGAGTCTCATGATTGGAAAGAAGGAATAGAGGGGTATAATCTTTTTAAGAGAAATAGGGCAAACAGGAAAGGAGGAGGAATAGTATTATATGGCAGGGATGTTTACACCTGTGAAGAGATCAAGGATTTAAATCCTGGAAATCAGGTGGAGAGCATTTGGATAAAAATTAAAAGGGAAGGAAACAACAGTCTACTACAGATCCCCAAGTCAGACTTGGGAATTAAATGATACCTTTCTAGAACAGATGATCACGCATTCAGAAAGGAGAGATGTAGTAGTGATGGGTGACTTCAACTATCTTGATATTTGCTGGAAGTCAAACTCAGCCAATACTTCAAGGTCTAGCAAATTCCTCACTTGCCTCAAAGATAATTTCATTGTCCAAAAGGAAGAAGAGGCAACAAGGGAATCGGCTATTTTAGATCTGATCCTAACCAACAGGGATGATCTGATAAATGGTGTGCAAGTGGTGGGATCCTTAGGTGGGAGTGATCATGTTCTCCTGGAGTTTCTTATACAGTGGAAAGGAGAAGCTAAGCATAGTTAGATACTCATTCTAGACTTTAGGAGAGCTGATTTCAATAAACTTAGGGAAACACTGGGAGTGATCCTATGATCAGGAATACTAAAGGAGAAGGGAGTTCAGAATGGATGGGAATTTCTCAAAAGGGAAATACTGAAGGCACAATTTCAAACTGTTCCAATGAGAAGGAAAAATGGGAGATGTCTCAAGAAACTGGGTTGGATAACAAAAGAACTTTCACCTGAACTCAGTTTTAAATGGGAGATGTATAAGAAATGGAAAACGAGCGAAAACACTAAAGAGGAATTCAAACAAATAGCTATCACATGTAGGGGGAAAGTCAGGAAAGCCAAAGCACAGAATGAGCTCAGGCTTGCTAGAGGGGTAAAGGACTATAAAAAGGGCTTTTGGGGGTATGTCCGTAGCAAAAGGAAGAAGAAGGAAATGGTAGGGCCACTGCTCAGAGAAGATGGAGAAATTCTAATAGGGGAAAGAGAAAAGGCAGAACTACTCCACACCTTCTTTGCCTCAGTCTTCTCACAAAAGGAAAAGGGTGTTCAACCTGAGGAAAATGGAGCAGAGGACACAACAGGGGAAATGTAGCACAGAATAATAAAGAGGTAGTACGGGAATACCTGGTTAAGCTAAATGAATTTAAGTCTCCAGGACCAGATAAACTACATCCAAGGATATTAAAAGAACTGGCAAAGGTAATCTAGAGCCACTGGCAATAATCAGTGAGAACTCCTGGAGAACAGAAGAAGTCCCAGCAGACTGGAGGAGGGCAAACATTGTCCCCATCTTCAAAAAGGGGAAAAAAGAGGATCCTAACAACTATCGTCCAGTTAGTCTGACATCAATATTGGGAAAGATTTTAGAGCAGATCATTAAACAGAGAGTCTGTGAACATTTAGAAAGGAATGCCATAATCACTAAAGTTCAACATGGCTTTCTCAAAAACAAGTCATACCAGACTAATCTGATTTCATTTTTTTGATAAAATTACCAGCTTGGTAGATGAAGGGAATGCGGTAGGTATAGCATATCTTGATTTCAGT
Source organism: Phrynosoma blainvillii (assembly GCA_026167975.1). Classification (NCBI taxonomy): domain Eukaryota; kingdom Metazoa; phylum Chordata; class Lepidosauria; order Squamata; family Phrynosomatidae; genus Phrynosoma; species Phrynosoma blainvillii. The sequence continues at coordinate 39,556,728 of JANUYF010000004.1, read as the reverse complement.
AAGGCTTTTGACAAGGTCCCCCACAATATTCTTGCAAACAAGATAGTAAAATGTGGGTTAGATAATACAACTGTTCGGTGGATTAGTAACTGGTTGACTGACCGAACCCAAAGGGTGCTCAGCAATGGCTCCTCTTCATCCTGGAGACAACTGACCAGTGGCTTGCCACAAGGTTCTGTCCTGGGCCCAGTGCTATTCAACATCTTTATCACAGAATCATAGAATCATAGAGTTGGAAGAGACCACAAGGACCATCCAGTCCAACCCCCTGCCATGCAGGAACTCCCAATCAAAGCATCCCCAACAGATGGCCATCCAGCCTCTGCTTAAAGACCTCCAAGGAAGGAGACTCCACTACTCTCCGAGGGAGTGTGTTCCACTGTTGAACCGCCCTTACTGTCAGGAAGTTCCTCCTAATGCTGAGGTGGAATCTCTTTTCTTGCAACTTGCATCCAATGTTTCGGGTCCTAGTCTCTGGAGCAGCAGAAAACAAGCTTGTTCCCTCCTCAATATGACATCCCTCCAAATATTTAAACACGGCTATCATATCACCTCTTAACCTTCTCTTCTCCAGGCTAAACATTCCCAGCTCCCTAAGTCGTTCACGCTCCAGTTTCTGCACATCCTTTTTGAATTGTGGTGCCCAGAACTGGACACAGTATTCCAGGTGAGGCCTGACCAAAGCAGAATAGAGTGGCACTATTACATCAATGACTTGGATGAAAGAATAGGGGGCATGATTACCAAATTTGCAGAGGACACCAAATTAGGAGGAATAGTTAATACCCCAGAAGACAGGATGATAATTCAAAATGACTGTAATCAATTAGAAAGCTGGGCCAAACTAACAAAATGAATTTTAACATGGAGAAATGTAAGGTATTGCACTTAGGGCAAAATAAATAAATCAATGAAATGCATAGATATAAGATGGGTGACATCTGGCTTAATCAGACTACGTGTGAAAGGGATCTAGGAGTCCTAGTAGATCACAAGTTGAACATGAGTCAGCAGTGTGATGTGGCAGCTAAAAAGGTCAATGCAATTTTAGGCTGCATTAACAGAAGTATAGTATCTACATCAAGATAAGTAATAGTGCCACTGTATTCTGCTTTGGTCAGGCCCCACCTGGAATAGTGTGTGCAGTTCTGGACACCACAATTCAAAAAGGATGTTGAAAAACTGGAGCGTGTCCAGAGGAGGGAGACTAAAATGGGAAAGGGTCTGGAAACCATGCCCTATGAGGAACGACTTAGGGAACTGGGTATGTTTAGCTTGGAGAAGAGACAGTTATGAGGTGATATGATAGCCCTGTTTAAATATTTGAAGGGATATTACATTGAGGAGGGAGCTAGCTTGTTTTCTGCTGCTCCAGAGAATAGGACCCAGAACAACAGATGCAAGGTACAGGAAAAGATTCCACCTGAACATTAGGAGGAACTTCCTGACAGTGGGAGCTGTTCGACAGTGGAACACACTCCCTCAGAGTGTGGTGGAGTCTCCTTCTTTGGAGGTCTTTAAACAGAGGCTGGATCTGTTGGGGATGGTTTGATTTTGAGATCTTGCATGGCAGGGGGTTGGACTGGATGGTCCTTGTGGTCTCTTCCAACTCTATGATTCTATGAAATGTATTTATTTGTATTTTAAACACTACCTTATCTCCAACCCCTTCTGCATTATCTCGGTTTTACACAGTACAACTGTACAGTGCAATTGTACAATACAAGTAAGCCCCAGTAGCTTCAGTGGGACTTTATCCAGGTGAATGTTCACAAGATTGCAATCTTTATGGCACTGGGAAAGGAAGGAAGTCCCAAGGACATCAGTGGAATTTACTTGTTCTTGGACTTAGGAGGCACCTCTATCCTTTCTATCCTTTCCTGCCAACCCTTACCGCTATTTATCCTTACTGGGAAACATGTGCCCCTGCCCCTCCCACCCAAAGACTATGTGATTTTGTTGTACAGGTTTAAGGGCAGAAAGTAAACAAAAACAAACAAAAAACAACAAAAACCCACAACTCCATGTGGCAAAGATTATGTGATGATTTCCCAAGTTGGAAAGACGGGAAAAATATTGGTTCCTATGAAAATAATAATAACAAAATCACCTTCCCAAGTCTGACCTCAGAACAGAGAACATACAAAGAGGGCAACAAAAACATGTTTGACAGAAAAATATTGAAATAAAAAAAATCCTTTTATCCCAGGTTTGAGCCCTGAGGGCAGGAAGAACTCAGAGCTTGACATAGTGTGTGTGCGCGTGTGTGTGTCAGTGAATGCAGGGATAGAAATGGGGCACAAATGCATTTCCAGACTCCAGACTAAGTTTTGGAAACTTCAGAAAAATATATAGGAACTGACACAAGGTGAACTGAAAAGCTGCAATTCACCATTCCCTTCCATTTCCAACTCATCAACAGTGATGATGTGAGATAATTGGCCACCAGTGACTAAAACCACCATGTGGATTGGGTTCTTCCATTGCAATGGACATCAAATTGTAACAGAGTGGTACATTGTAAAGCAACATGAATTTTGTTCCATTCAGGAGTGCCTTTTATAAGTATTTTATCCAGATATATGAGTCTGGCACTTGACTACAGATTCAAAACAAACTTCCCTCCTTTCACTGGGATACACTGTTCATGTAAGTAAGCATTCCCTATGCAGATGAATCTAAATTGAAATGGACTGATTTCCTACTATGGTTGTTCATGTGCAAAGATATGGACTGGGGTAAGGATTTCATTTCTATGCATGGGCATGAAAACAGAACAGTGAAGAAAGGTCACAGGAAGAAAATTAACATGCTTGAAATTTGGTGCTAGAGGAGAGTTCTGAGGATATCATGGACTGCCAGAAAGATAAATGAGTGGGTTCTACAAGAAATCAGGACTGACCTTTTGCTAGAAGCCAAAATGACTAAACTGAAGCTATTGTATTTTGAACATAGCATGACATAAGTTACTGGAAAAGACAATAATGCTCAGCAAAGTGGAAGACAATAGAAAAAGAGGAATATCCCTCTACAGCTGTACTGACTCAGTCTAATAAGCCATGAACCTGAGTTTGCAGGGCCTAAACAGGGCAGTAGATGAGGAAAAGGAAGGGAAAATAATGCTTACATAGTACTAGTGCAGCCTTCACACTGAATGAAACTGTTCCATATGTAGAATGGATACTGACTGGTTTTATTCCCTCACTTGCACTAAAGACTTGGTTCCAGCTACTTGTTCATAGCAAATGACTGATTCTTATGTGCTCTTACCTTCTCTGCATAATGACCTTCATAATAAAGTAACTGCTCTGAGATGAACAACTAGGCAGGTGATCATGTAAGTATCTCATTCCTAGGGTTGCTATAAATTGAAGTGGACTTGATGGCAAATAACAACAATGATTTTATAGTGGTAGAATTCAAAGAAATTGACAGAATGAGCTTTCATAGACCAGAAATTCTCATATTACAAATGCATCTGAGAACATAGACTGAAGTCTAGGAAAGCTCATGCGACCAATTTTTTTCTTTCAGTTAGTCTCAAAGGTGCTACAAGATCTCTCTACATACTGATTTTATAGTGGTACTCCTTAAATTCCTTATCTATCTCTGGCCAACAAACCCTTTAAATGAAGAACTAAATAAATAAATCATTTGATTCCAGTATAAGTATGCAATACATAATATCCAGAAGGAACAAGCCCATAGCAGAAAGGCAACTATTTTGGACTGGTAACAACCTGATCTCTCTAGGAAAAACTCCTCTGTGAAAGGCCTGGCAAACCACTGGCAGTCAATGCAGACAATACAATGCTAGGCAATAACTTGGGAAAAAGACATTCTGGATTAACCCTCCATCCTACAGATCCCCACAGCTAACATGAACACTGGATATAGATTCTAGGAGATTTTTTTTTTTGGAATTGTTATTTAAAAAAAATAAGTTTTCTAAGCTCTGGTATGACTGACCATAGATGCAGCTTCCTATGTTCCTCCTTTCTGCTTTTCCTTAGAAACCTTCTGTGGTAACTTAGCTTATTGTGTCTACAGCAGCACATGGCGTATTAAGAGGAATTCCTTGTTAAGAGGATGAAAATCAAATGCTGTTCATAATGTTAAACACCTTCCAACAAAAGTGCCTGAATAAAGTGATAGATTATTTACATCACTTTCTATCAAGTGGGTTGTAAATGTGAAGCATGTCTGAGTTATATTTTTATATATGTGGATTACTCAGGACTGAAGCAATTTTACTCTACTATTTTCCATGCAAATATTTAAGCACTTATTTTATTTTACACAACAATAGACTAATGTCTGACATAGCTTAGGCTAAGCATATATGCTGATGTGACTAGTGTATAGAAATTTCTAGCGTGCCATAGAAATTATAGAAACGTTTGTTGGATTTTCTTGCTATATTGGAAATGAGTGCATGAACAATAGTTATATTATTCAACAAGTGCAGCAAAGGACATTTTGGGGGAAGACTAAAATACACATCTATGTAGTATTTCTACCTCAGTAGTGGTTCTCCAAGATCTACAGCAGAGATGTCCCCCATCCTTTGTATCTGTGTTAGTTTTAATTGAAAATATCAGGTACTGAACATACAACTTCTCCATGAACCTGCCTAGTTGTTCATCTCAAAGCAGTTATTTTATTATGAAGGTCATTAAACAGATAGGGTAAGAGCACACAAGAATCAGCCATTTGCTTTAAACAAGTAGCCAGAACCATATTTTTAGTGCAAGTGAAAAACAACAACAATCTGTATCTACACAGGGAACAATTTAATTCAGTGTGAAGGCTGCACTAGTACTATATATGCAATATTTTTCTTCCTTCTTTCTCTCAGGGTCTTCTGGATTAGAGATATTATAAAAACCTGAAAATGGGCAGATTATGGCTACATTTAAAACTGATATACAGAATGTATAACCGTACAAAATCATAAAAATGGGAAAAGACATAAAGGCATAACAGATGGCATACTCCCCTCCTCCATCCAAAGCTACTGGAGATGACAAGCTGGTAATTTTTACAGGGTGGATTAGCTCATTAAAAATGATAAAGGGGGATCTATGACATTTTCAATACAGAGAGCAAAAAAAGCAATATTTATAAATTATGATGGCTTCAATTAAAATTTTAGAAAGTTTTTTTTTCAAAAAAATAAATAAATACCATGGTCACGATCCATCAGCTCCCTGTGAGACAGAGGAGTGCCAACTGTAAGTAATATATCTGTTAGCCTGAGGGCTACCAGAAATTGCTGTCCCTCTTGCCTATCTGTGTACCATAAGTACACAGATGCTTATACTGACATTTATATGACAATCAACGATAAATATCGGGAGTTGTTCTTGGGGCAAATAAAATAAACTGGCACTCCCTCTTTCAGAATAATTGTACATTTTATGTGATAGTAGGATTTAAGCAGATGGCACCTATTTTAGTAAAGAGCTTAATATTCTGTAAACCCAAGAAGGCTATCTGTGGAACCGGCATACAAGGTAGTCACTTTAGCTATCAGTTCACACATTTATTGGTTGATATGTTTCTTCTCCTTAAATAGAAGATTGATTTTCCTGATTCAACTGAATGTCTGGAGAGGGAAGTTGGCTTTCATTCTATTCCCTCCTCTCTTTTATTGGCTGTTTTACATAGAGAGACACAATGTCATAATTGGAGAAAACTGCAACAATAAAAAAATGATTGGGAGAAAAAGGAGAAGTGAGAAGCAAATTCTAAGGCATACAGCATTGTAAAAAAGATCTAATGATTCTGTCTTGTATGTTTTCAGTTTTAGAGCAAGTACAATACCTAAAGGGATGGGATCTGGATTCACTGGACTCTGCTGCCTGGAATGATTGCTACCACTGCCTTTTTTTAAATCCTCTGCATCACTGTATCGCCGTATCCAGTAATTAAGTTCCTCCCGGTCAGCTTCCTGACATCGCCGTAGCACAGTGAGCGATCGCCTTGTTTTTTCCACCATGTCCATGATGCAGTTCAAAAGCTAGTGGTCAGAAAAGAGAAAGGAAGGGTAAGAATTCTATTTTTCCACTATGTTTACATCCTGTCTGTTATCTAAGAAACTCAAGGCACCATATAGGATACTTGCCTCTCCCCTCTCTGTACAGTTTAACATGAACAACAACCCTCTGAATAAAGGACGCCTGAGACACTGTGGCCAAAGAGATTTGAACCTAGGTTTCCTTGGGATCAACCAGACACTATAATATTTTGCTCATTTCTGATTGCCTTAGTCATTTTTCTTCCTCTTAACAACAGTAACAACAACCTCTTTCTTCAACCTCTCTAACCTGTTTTGAAGAAACCATTAAATTTTAATTAATGTGACCTTTTGGAGTGGCTGGACTGTCTCCAATGTACGATTTGCTTGTTGTTGTTAGCTGCCCTTGAGTCGGTTCAGACTCATGGCAACCCTGTTTGTTTGTGGTTTGCAATGTATGTTTGCAATGTGGTTTGCAATGTATCATATGTTTGCAATGTGGTATGTTTGCAATTGATTGGGAGGTTATAAATGCTATATTTCCAATTTATGCTACACAAGGGCCATAGCATCCCAACTCATTGTCATGCCACTGAGGGAGTGTAGGGTTGGGTGGGAGTTGCCCATTCTGTGGCTCTTTCCTTTCTTAGAACTGTTTCAATTTTTGTGGCTGATATCAGTATCGGGAGCAGAATCAACACAAGTTTCTTCTATTCAGCCCAGAGATTCTCATATTACTTCAGAAATGTGGGTAGAACCAATGTAATGTGGGTAGAAGATGTTGACTGAGGTTATCTCCAAGAATATTATTCCAAGTTGAATTAAATACTTAATAGATTTTCTCATCCTTAATTTAAAGAGGTGTCTTGGCACATCACGGCACTGCAAGATGGTTTTCTTTGGCTGCCCCCCAGAATGACCTGCCTGAAAAGATTTAATAGCTCAAGATGCTGTCTGAATTCAAATCAGCAGTAAAGACAAGTCTCTTCTGACAGGCCTAGCCATATTATTTTTAAATTATGTTTTTACGTATTTATTGATAGATCCTAATATGCATTGCTTTTATATATGATTTGTCTTTATAAAAACAAGTATATGTTTTCATATTTGTTCCATTTTTTGTTGTTGTTTCCTGCCTTGATCTACAGGGAAAGGCAGGTAATTAATAATAATAATAATAATAATAATAATAACAACAATAATAAATTCATTTTTTTCTTTCAAGATGTAAAGGCTAAGTGAAAGTGGCTTGACTAAGGGCCCGTACAGACTGCCAGAAATAATCCAGCTTGACACCACTTTAACTGCCCTGGCTCAGTGCTAGGGAATAGTGGGAACTGTAGTTTCTTGTGGCACCAGAGCTCTCTGATGGAGAAGGCTCAATGTCTCAGAAAAAACTATAATTCCTATGATTCCCTAGCACTGAGCCAGGAGAGTTAAAGTGGTCTCAAGCGGGATTATTTCTGGCAGTCTGAGGCCCTAAAACAATTCAGTGTGTGAAGATTGCAAAAAGGTTAGAAATAGCACTTTCTACTTAGGGTTGCCTTATTCCAGTCCCTCATATCTAGGTACCTAATTTGCAAATTTGCACATTATTATAATTATGCATATTGTTAATTTGCACTCTGATAATGCAAATTCAATATATTAATCATCAAACTTTTTCTACCATAACATTTCAACGTCAGTATGCATTTTTGTATTTTTTGGTTGGCTGAATAAAAGTATCATTGTTTTGTGGATTTTGAATCTTATTGTACTTTGCTAAATATTTCTACTTCATAATTTTCACCATGGGTATAATAAAGTGCCCTAGCTCTGTGACTTTTGGTTTTTCTGTACAATGAAACAGATAAGGTATATGACCTTCCAACCCACAAGTGCTTTATGAGGAGAGACTTAGGGAGCTGGGTATGTTTTGCCTGGAGAAGAGATGGTAAAGAGGTGATAAGATAGCCCTCTTCAAGTATCTGAATGGGTCACATTGAGGATGGAGCAAGACATGGAACAATGGATGCAAGCTACAGGAAAAGTGATTCCACCTAAACATTATTGACAATAAGAGCTGATTGACAGTGGAACACACTCCCTCAGAGAATGGTGGAGTCTCCTTCTTTGCAGGTTTTTAAACAGAGGCTGGATGGCCATCTGTCAGGGGTGCTTTGATTGTGTGTTCCTACATGGCAGGGGGTTAGACTGGATGGCCATTGTGGTCTCTTCCAACTCTAAGATTCTATGATTCTAAGTGTAAAGTAGGCCTTCCTTATCCATGGATTCTGCATCCACAGATTCCACCATCCATGGCTTGAAAATATCCCACCCACAAAAAGAAAATCCAAAAGCCAAACTTTGATTTTTCCATTTTATATAGGGGACATCATTTTACTGTGCCATTGTATATAATGGTACTTGAGAATCCATGGGTCCTGGTAATCATGGGGGGTTCTGGAACCAAACCCCAAAGGACACCAGGAGCCAACTGTATACAGATGAGAATGCAAGTTTTCATAACTGTATAATCTTTACATTTTTTCATGCTATGAAGACTAAACTGATTCATTTAAATAAGAAACATTTCAAAACTTTTATTAGTGTAAAAATTGTGGTGTAGTCATAAACTTATATTTATACACAAATATAGACATGGTATAACTCTTACATGGTCAAGGTGTTTCCATTCTTCTGCCCATTCTCTGTCTGTTAGCCTATGATCAATCATTTCTTCTTGACGTGTACCATGTAACCCTGCCAAAAACAGAGCATAATAAAAATAAAATATCAGTAGCGTGCAGATGTCATCTAGCAAATATTTTTATGTTCATCCATCATGGAAACCTAGTCTTGCCTAGTGAAATTGCAGGTCATTTCCTGTTGAGAAAAAGTCCCCTGATGGGTCCAAAACTGTGAAATTGCCAGAAGCCCACTAGAGAATATCGGGGGAAATTCATTGGCCAGGGTGGGTGGGGTGCTAGCTGGTCTAGCAGATTATTAAAAATAATGTCTCTGCATTTCAATGGATCATGCAAAATGTTCCTGCTTAGCATATTTTATCCGTATTAAAATGTAGCTTAAAAAACAAACACAATGTTTGATACTACACGTGAATAAAACAAATACTACTCTGATTTTCCTATCTTAAAATATTATCAATAGGGATTTTTGCAGTGGCTCAAGTGGTTAAGACGCTGACTCTGTTGATTGCAAGATCGGCAGGTTGGCAGTTTGAGAACCGGATGATGCATGATGCGGTGAGTTCCCATCACTAGTCTCAGCTTCTTCCAACCTAGCAGTTCAAAAGTATGCAAATGCAAGTAGATAAATAGGTACCACTTTGATGGGAAGGTAAATAGCGTTCTGTGCAATCATGCTGGCCACATGATCACAGAGTAGTCTCTGACAATGCTGGCTCTTTGGCTTAGTAACGGAGATAAGCACCACCCCCTAAGGTTGGACACGATTTGACAACTTTGTCAATGGAGAATACCTTTACCTTTATATTGTGATTTTCCTATCTTAAAATATTATCAAACAGCTGAATGGCTTACAATATCAGTTCAATCCAGAGAACAAAAAATAGTATGCCTAAATTGGAACACTGATTGTATCTCCTTTTTGGAAACAAGAGGCAAAGGCAATTTATAGGTGGGATTCAGTCCTTTGCCAAGCCTCAGACAAGCATGAACAGAAGTCATCAACAAAGGACTGAATTATTTACATTTCTCTGCACTATTAATCATATAGCAAGTGAAGTATGATGTTCATTTAGAGAAGAGCCATGGTTAAGAGTCTGAAGACTTTTGCTTACCCATAGGTCTGTTTCTCTCCCTGAGGTCCCTATGGTTGGGGTGTCTGTATGAGTCCCTGTAGTGGTGGGCAATGGCCATATCATCCAAACGGTAATGCTGAGGTGGAGGCGGAGTGGGGTGAGGCAGACCATTGGGCTGGTATGACAAGCCATTATTTGGACTGTACCGCTGGCCTGGGCTAATAGTGCACGGCCGCTTGCTTGGATGCTCTGAGTGCAAAGGCTCTCTGTCAAAGCCATTTTCTTTGGTTCTAAAAAAAATGGCACAACACAATTGGTCAAGAGAATTCTTTTTCTGAAAGGAAATCAGTGTACAACTTTCACAGTACACATGATAATCAAAACATTTAACTGCAGATGTTCATTGTCAGAGGACATTAAAAAGTGGCCAACAACATTTTTCCTATTTTGTATCTTTAAAACAGCAGTATGAACATGGAGAAACTGATAGAAATTCTCTAGGAGAATCATTTCCAATCTGTCCCACATTCAGTTCCCAGTGTACATTCCCTCCCCCCCCCTCTACTCAGCACATGGTCTACAACTGCTACAGATACTTAACTTTCCTGTGACTTTCCTTTCTTGGTAATATTTTCATGGCAAGAGATGGGCCCCAAGCTTTCTCCAAACCTTGAATGAATTGTATTTGTACCCCATGTTTTCTATAAAGTTGGGACTCAGGATAAGAAGAAATTCAGGTAAAAGCACATTTAGAGTAAAAAAATATAGAAAAATATAGAACAAATTGTGTTTAGGGGATTAAACTGTCCATCCATAGAATTAAAAACATTTAAAAATCTCCATCTAGAAATAAAGGATAACAGAACAGAAGCACACAAAGGGACTTTGCAGACGGGCAGCCATGGGCTGCCCTGGGAAGCGGAAGATTGGGGCCGACGCTGCCCCACACCTTGGCCCTAATCCACCTTTTTTGCACCTGAGAAAAGAGCACTAAAATAGTGCTCCTTCCTCAAGCCCCAGAAAGGGCACTGGAAGAGCCATCGTGTGGCTCTTCTGCATCTCTTCCAGCTCAGCCTGTGCAGAAGCTGGGCCAGGAGGACGTCATTGGAGTGCTCGCTGTGTGTAACGGCCGGTGCTCCGATGACGTCCTAGGGAAGGGGTTAGGGCGTCTGGTGTCCGCCTGCCCCTCCCCTTCCCTGGCTCCAAGATGGCACCTTGTGCCATCTGCAGAGCCCCTAACATAAATTCTTTTCTTGTAAAACAGTCAGCTTGCAAAGGCCTAAATTGGAATGACAATCTCTGCACCAACTGATGAAATAATAGCAAGCAAGGAGCCAGTCTGGTCTCCTCAGGCTCAGAGTGGAAGAAAAGACTGGATAAACTGAATTTGCCCTAGTCCCAAACTGCTGCGGCTGTGTGCTTGTTGGCTTGTAAGTGCAGAGTCTTAACAAGCCTTTGCCTCCTGTGTCTAGTTTGGAACACCTATCAGTTGCTGAATGAAAACAGATTAACTACTCCACCTGCAAGACTGTACATACCCATCTGGCATACTGACAGAAGAAAGCCAGTGACCACACTGCCATCTCTAAGCAATTCCCAATAACCAAGAGAATATCTTAGTATGATTAAAACAAAAGATTTTATCTCAGAAACTGAGATAGAAGTTCCTCTGTCCAGGGTTTGTGTCAAAACTGAAAGTTTTTCCCCCTGGATCATACTTAAGAGTTCCCATCATCCAGCCCCCCTTCCAGGCTATGATCCCAAGTCTTTGATCCAGATCAAAGTGACCATTCATGTTTCCTCTTTCCTTTCCTGCATTGTCATTCAGTCGCACTTAAGGAGAGAAAGCATCCTTGGTTTATAGCCTCAATCCACTTGCAAGAACAACAGGGTCATAAACCACAGATTTCCCTCGCCTCTGGCCATTTGCCCCTCCCATTGTTTCCCAAGGTTGGCTTCCCACATAATTCCCATTCCCTTTTCAATAAACATCTTATCTAACGCTATATCACCATATCATCTTATCATCTTAAAACCAGCTTCAGCAGGCTAAAATGGAACACTCGATATAGATGTCTATAGGACTTAGGCAAATCTAAATCAACAGTCACTTCGTTGACCAGTCTTTCTACCACAATGGTCCCACATATTTTGGTCCCAGTTTCTTAGATGGTTGTTGGGTCTTCAGATGTTTAGTGGACAAGTAAACTTTGCTCCCTGGTGCCAAGTCCCATACCTTGCCCCTCTTATGATCAGCAAATATTTTATAGTCTTTCTTTGCCTCATTCAAAGCGGTCACAATTTGGGATCAAACCTCTTTGATTTTTGTAATCCACTGAGCGAGTGGGACAGGGTCCATGGATTCTGTTGTCACTGAAGGCAGGATCTATGGCTCATAGCATTAAACAACTCAAATGGTGAATGACCTGTACTCTTGATTAATGGCCCAACTGAAAGCAAATTCAGCATGTGGCAATAAGTCAAACCAATCATCCTGCAAATAGTTGGCATAACAACTATGTATTGCTCCAGAGTAGTGTTTGTTCTCTTCAACAGTCCATCCATTTCTGGGTGATAAGAGGTGCTCATCGCCTGCTCAATTATCATTTTTTTCTGCAAAGCCTTCCAAAATTGTGACGTGAACTGGCCACCTCGATCATTCACAATCTTCTTTAACTTCTCAAATGACTCTTGACATTCTGGCATCCATTTAATTTTAGTGCATGGCTTGGGTTTCTTGCTCCCCCCCCCCCCCCGGATGGGTCTTGGTTTTTAGCAGATCTGTAATGGGGAGTGCTATCTGAGCAAAGTCAGGGATGAACTGTCTATAGAAGTTTGCAAACCCCAGGAAACTGCATGTACTTCCAGGTTTTTGGAGAGGCCCATTCTAAAACTGTTTGCACCTTAGCAGGGTCAATCTCAATTCCATGGGTGGACACACGGAATCCCAAGAAATTCAATTTATCGGTATGGAAGTTGCATTTTGACAGCTTGACATATAATTTTGATTTTCCAGGAGGTGCATCAGTATCTCCCTTACTAGCTTCACATGGGAGTCTAGGTCTTGCGAATAAATCAACATGTCATCTAGGTAAACCAGGACCACTTTGAATAGCAACTCATATTTAATTTCATTCACTAGCCACATAAACACACCTGGACCACCCAATAACCCAAATGGCATCACTACATACTCAAATGCCCCCAAAGGGCAGTTAAATGTGGCTTTGTGCTCATCCCTCTCCTGGATCCGCACTTGGAAATAGGCGTCCCTTAAATCCAATGTGGTGAAAATTCAGCTGGTAGCCAGTCTCCCTAGCATGTCCTTCATAAGTGGGAGGGATACTTGTTGGTACTACATAGAATCATAGAATCATAGAGTTGGAAGAGACCACAAGGGCCATCCAGTCCAACCCCCTGCCATGCAGGAACTCCCAATCAAAGCATCCCCGACAGATGGCCATCCAGCCTCTGCTTAAAGACCTCCAAGGAAGGAGACTCCACTACTCTCCGAGGGAGTGTGTTCCACTGTCAAACCGCCCTTACTGTCAGGAAGTTCCTCCTAATGTTGAGGTGGAATCTCTTTTCTTGCAGCTTGCATCCATTGTTTCGGGTCCTAGTCTCTGGAGCATATCCCACTGGGGTTCTGATAGTCCGTAACTAGTGTCAGCCAGCCATCCTTCTTTTCTCAGAAAAACACCAGGGTCTCTTGCCAGATTCTTTTCTATGAATTCTTTGAGGGTCTTCATTTCAAGAAGGGTCATTGAGTACAGTTTAGGCTTGGGGGGGGTTGAGCTCCCAGCTCCAGCTCAATTGCGCAGTTGATCTCTTGATGGGTGGGAGCTGGTCACACTCCTTCAGAAACACCTCTGCCAAGTCCCGATAGATGGGGGGTAGCTCAATTGGTCCTCCTGGATGGCTTTTCCCACCTGCTCTTGCAGGGAGTCCAGTCAGATCCACACCACCACGGCTCTCCCTTCTGAATTTGGAGTGGGGCCCCAGGTGTGTTCCCTACATATCGGGTCCTTGAAGATCAATTCTCCTGGCCTCCACTGGATCCTGGGATTGTGGAATTGCAACCAGTCTGTTCCCAGGATCACCTGGAAGCTCGAGATGGGGCTCACCACTAATCAGATCTTGTCCCAATGCCCCGCCACCCCAAGCCACACAGTCCCCATTCTCTCATTGGTGGGCTTTCCCCCCATGGGGGAATCATCCATTTGGTGGAAGGTAGTGGGATGCTTCAATTTCTTGGTGTCCAGTTTTAGTTCTGTTACTGTATCTGGATTTATGAAACATTGGGTACAGCCTGACTCTATAGCTGCCACAAGTCCATGCTTTCCTCTCCTCTAGGGTCCTCCACTTTAACTCTCAGGATGTATAGAGGGGTTCCTCCACTCACCATCAGGGTGCAGCGCCTTGAGCCTAGGGCCTGCCTTCTGCCACTGACTGAGGCAGGCCGGAAATGTTTCCTGCTGGCTCCGTGTTGTCCTCTGACTCCATGGTGTCTGGCATTACCTCCAATTATGAGGCATTTCAGCTGGCTGCCTTGAGAGCCTGACTGCCCTGTGGCCATTTGCCAAACTGCCACTGGTCTCTTGCAGGAGTGGGAACAGGCACTTTCTTCGGTGTAGCCCCACTGTTGGCTCTCTTGCTTGGGGCATTCAGCGATCCGGTGTCCCTTTTGCCCATATGCCAGGTAGAGTCCTAGTCTCATCCACTGCTCTTCCTCTGATTCTCAGGCCTTGGCCCCCTCTCCCACTCCCAGTTCCCGCTGCCTCATCAGGCAGATCTCCTTCACCATCTTGGCTTCCTTGGTCAACCAGACCAATTCCCTCACAGTTCGGAGACTGTCCCTCATCCAGATCCATTCTACGAGGTCATAGCTCCTCCTTGAAATATTACACCTTGGTCGTTTCGGGCCAATCTGGAACTTGCGCTGCCAGTCCACAAAATTCCACTGCATATTCAGTCACTAAGTGAGCACCTTGCCCCAGCACCATCAGCTTGGGGTGGGTTTTCTCCACCTAAAAAGGATCCTCAAACTGGGCCCGCAGGGCCTCCATAAAGATCATCAAGTTTCTCAGTTCTGCTGATTTTCCATCATATAATCTGCTGCCTCACTCTCCAGGTGTGCGGCCACACACCTGACTTTTGGTCTTTGGTCTTTCACTGGGGAAGGTATCCCCCCACTCGTTCATGTGTCCTGCCACCTGGGCTAGAAAATAGGGCAACCAGCTTGACCTCCCATTGAATCAACCCCCCAGCTGTCTCATCACAGGGTTCTGGATGCGTGGAGCCGGGGCCATCACTTGTATCACTCACAGGGCTTGTGGGAGTGGGAGAGGGGCTTGTATCACTCACAGGACCTGTGCTGGTGCAGGGGAGGCTTCTGCAACTCTAACGCTGTCATGAACCTCATTTCCCTGGGGTCCCTCCCACTCTGTGAGTAAGTCGTCTCACTGTGCCTCCTCTCGCTCTGTGGGCCGTTTGTCCCACTGACCTCCCTGTCCCTCCATGGGCCAATTTTCCCACCGTGATCCTGGTGAGCACGTTTGCCACCTTGGTTAGCAAGGTCTTGAATTGAGCACTCCTCTGTTGGCTTCCGCAGTCACCCAGGACTCCAGTCTTCCCCTCCTGGGGGTCTACATCTAGTGGGCTTGCCACTGTGAGGTCCCAGTCCAACACTCTCCTTTCTTGGGTCTGCTCCCACCTTCGAGTGGGGATTGGGGTCTGGAACTGCTCGTCCTCCTCCTCGCAGCTCAGTAGGCCTTGCTGGGCTTCCTCCCAAAGCCAGTCCTCCATTCCCACTTTGTCCTTGCCATTCAGGGGGAGCAGCCCTCCACTCCACTGCCATCAGAGGGCCATTCCTCTGCTTGATCTTGCATGGCTAGTTGGGCTTCTTCCCAGAGAGGCTCTCCACTCTCTGAAACTCCCTTGGCACCTTGGGGTCACTTGGGTAGGGCTCCCTGGCCAGGACATACACTCTCTTCCAGGGATTGGGCTCCCTGGCCTCTGTCCAGATCATCCTTAGAAGGCTCCTCCAGAATGGGTGTGCCTTGGGCCAAATGCAGTTGCATCGTATGGGGGTTCTGTAACACTGTCAGGATCAGAGGACTCAGTTCCTAATAATCAAGATAATATCTTAGTGTGATTAAAACAAAAGATTTTATTCCAGAAATTGGGACAGAACTTCCTCTATTCAGGGTTTGTGTCAGAACTGAAAAGTTTCCCCCTGGATCATACTGAAGAGTTCCCATCATCCAGTACCCCTCCCCAGCTACAATCCAAAGCCTTTGATCCTGATCAAAGTGACCTTTCATATTTCCTCTTTCCTTTCCTGCATTATCATTAAATTGTACTTAAGGAAGAGCATCCCTGGTTTACAGCCCCCAATCCACTTGGCAAGAACAACAGGGACATAAACCACAGATCTCCCTTGCCTCTGGCCATTTGCCCCTTCCATTGTTTCCCAAGGTTGGCTTCCCACATAATTCCCATCCCCCTTTCAATAAACACCTTAACATAATGCTATATCACCATTATCATCTTATCATCATTACATCATGTCATCATGTCAGACCATGCATATGGATCTGACATCTAGTTTGGAAAACCTATCAGTTGCTGAATTAAGCTCCCCACCTGCAAGACTGTACATACCCATTTGGCACACTGACAGAAGAAAGCCAGTGACCCCACTGCCAGCTCTAAGCTGTTGAAAGAACAAGGGCTTCACCACATCTTCTATCACAACACTAAGCTCAGTGCTGGAAAGGAGAGATTCCCCCCTCACTTTGTGAGAAAAGACATACTGTCCATATATTGACCCTTGTCATGAATAATGCAATAATCATTTTAATGGAAATCTGATATTTGTGAGTATCTATCTGTCTGTCTGTCTATCTGATATTTGTGAGTATCTATCTGTCTGTCTGTCTATCTGTCCAACAACCAGTGTTTTTTTTTTTTGGTTGCTTAGTCCTGATTTGCATTTCAAGGATTTTGCAGATGCATTTTGGGAGTCCCATATCCAAAGATTATTCTTAAATAACTACGTTTGTACAGTAGTGTTGGCAGAACCCCATGGTGTTGAAATGAGTGGAACTTGTCCTGCATGAGTCTGGATAGACAGAAAAAGGAAATACCATGGGGTTGAATGGCAACTGTGTCATAAAATGTTACACAATTGTGTTTTTAAGATGGTCATGCTGGCTCTGGAAATTGGATCCTTTCAAACAAAGCAATTGCTGCCATCCTACAGCACAAATACATTGCTACACTACTTTGAGAACTGTCTTCACTTTTCCTCTTATTGTATTAAGTTGCTATTACCCAGGGAGTGGTGGACAATTCTTCATTTGATAAGCCTGTCAACACTAAAGGAAATGACAAAAAGTGCCCCTTGGAAAGGAGAGATATCTCTTTTTGCTTTTCTTGAGAGAATATACCAAGCAGTTAAAACTATATATTTTATTGAACCAACATAGATAGGTAAAGCCAAATTACAATTGTCTGAAAAATTCTGCATTCCTGAAAAAATAGTGCATAATCCCATGGTAACTAACATTGGTCCTCAAAATGGATAATTTCTTCTTACATACTTGGTGTCTGGTGTGAGTATGGCCCTTCTCAATAACTTGTCATGCAGAGTTGTTTTTTGTGGGCTTTTTGGGCTATGTGACCATGTTCTAGAAATTTTTATTCCTAACGTTTTGCCAGTATGTGTAGCTGGCATCTTCAGAGAATGCTGGCATGGAAGTGAGTGGGGTATATATATACTGTGTGACCCTTGGTTGAGAGAAGGTGATTTACATGTTAATATGTGTGCTGTTCTGTTGTTGAATGGCAAGGCCTCAGGGTGGGGGTATATGCAAGGAGGCACTTTATCTATTTAATTAGTGATCCATTGTTTGATGGGAAAACCCCTGACCCTGGGTGGTCAACCAAGGGTCACACAGTATATGTATACCCCACTCACCCTCATGGCAGCATTCTCTGAAGATGCCAGCTACACATACTGGCAAAACGTCAGAAATAAAATCTTCTAGAACATGGCCACATAGCCTGAAAAATCAACCAAATGTCATGGATGCTGGCCGTGAAAGCCTTCAACTTCACATTCTCATGCAGAATTCTAAAGAAAACCTATAATTAATAGGGATTATGTGAATTGCTGGAATTTTCCACACCACAGGTGAAAATTTCATATCATATTCATATCTATGTATGTGAATAAAAGCTATAACAATAACAAAGGTGTTTAAGATATTTTACAATTAAACTAATTGTGACCAGCACTGGATCTGTGCTTTGCATGGTTAACAATGTGACAAGCTAGGTTTTTAGAACTTGGAGACTTGGCTCTCTACAATTCTTATTACCATGTGAAATGTTTTGGTTGCATTTTGATTGTATAATGTTTGGTTGTATTTAGTGAGTAATGATGAGCATTACTGCAATAAACTCAGGTTCCCAGGATGAGAGAAATCTGTGCTGCATTTGAGGGGCATGCATCAATAATATACCGACAGCAAGACTTAGGACTAAAAACAAAGGTGCACAGAGGCTTTCTCTGTATACTTCTACCAACAATATTAAACTTCTTTCTCTATCACTAGCTAAGAAAGTAGCATAATAAATAAATAAGCAAATAAATACAAATAATTCAGTGCCACTGTGAACTGGCAAGAGATTCCGGAAAGATAAAGGGAAGCAGTGCTTCATATAATGTACAATTATTATATGGCATTTGCTGTCACAAGATATAGCAATGGAACATAGCTTAAATGGCTTTAAAGTGGTGAATTAGATAAATTAATAGTTAATACACCTATCAATGGCAAGTAGTCATGAGGGCTATACCAGAGGTTCATAGGCAGCATAACACTGAATCTAATTAACTCTGAGAATGAGCTATCTATCCTGCTTATGAGCTTCCCCTGAGGCATATGTTTGGTCATTATGAAAAATAGGGTGCTGAACATGAGAGGCCATTGCTCTGATCTATATTGTTTGTTCTTGTGGTAATAATACCTGCCAAGGGAGAAGTACCTGAGAAACAATGCTATGACCTGTTGAATAGCAGTACGAAAACAAACACATGTTCCATCCAACAAAGGCCTCTCACTAGTTCTAATGTGGCTAAAACTGAAACTCATCTGAGGTCTTTAACAATCTGATTTATATTGCTGTTAGCTGACTTAGAGTCAACTTTGACTCCTGGCAACTCTGTGGATGATACACTTCCAACCCCCCTGTCCTCAACCTAACTGTTCAGGTCCTGTAGGCTCAGGGCCATGGCTTCCTTGATTGAGTCTAGCCATCTAGTATGTGGTTTACCTCTTTTGCTCCTACCCAATACCCTGCTCTCTCTCTCTCTTTCTCTGTATGCCCGCAAACAATCTGATATAAAATCAATGACCACACATGGATAAAAGTATACTGTTATTTGAAAATTATATGAGGAACAAAATAAAGGAAATGCTCTCATATATACAATTCTTATGCAGTTAATGTGGTTTTTTTTAAAAAAAAATCCTGCAAAAGGAAATTATATATTTTAAAAAGCATTAAAATGTGCAGTGACTGTTCCTGACATTCCATACAAAAATACCAAAAATGTGTTGCCTCCTCAGGTGTCATTCCCTTCTCTCTTTCAGTGACTGATGGCTCCCAGTGTTATTACAGAAACAGATTGATCTTTTTAATGAGCTAGTTTAATAGACTCCAAAATCTCACTGTGGCTGCTCATCCGTGTCAGACCATATGCACCAAGAAAACATTCAGTGAAACACAGAGCTCTGCTGACAGGCTCCTCCATGAAACTTGGTGTACACTAGTAGTGGGCATACCAATAAACAGTAAGAGGCAGAAAAATGAATATATAACCAAGGTGCTGAAGCTGCTTTAAGAAAAAGAACATGACTGGAAGGGGATATATCTTTCAGGATCTTCTCAAACCCTTAAATTATGAGTGGGTTATGCTCAAGATGCAAACAAAGGCTATTGCACCTCTCTTCAGCTTTCATTGAGCAGGCTGCACTGAATATGACAAATGTCAAGAAAGTGTGACAACTAGATAATTAGTTATCAGTTTTATTTTACTAATTTCTATCTTGCCTGTTCATCCAAAAATGGGACCACAAAGGCGCTTACATCCAATAAAAACTGTATACATTCTGTAACAACCTTAGATAATCAGATTAATCAATACTGCAAAAGGTCAGCCAATACAAACACAACAAGCATCATTAAGCCTATTTCTCCAAATGTCCTTAAACTGGTTTCATAAAGTCACCACCTAGGCAACAGAAAAAGCTTTCTTCAACCAAGGTAACTAGTGAAAGAGCATTATTCCTATTAAATATCAACGTCCCTTCTAGCTACAAAGGCACACATCCCTACACAAAGATCTTAGTATTTATAAAGGCTCAAATAGATTAAATTATTTCCTGAAATATCATGGACCCTGAATGAACAGGATATGTAACACTGCCTACAGCAAACAATATACGTTTTTTAAAGAACAACTTTAACAACAAGATGATACAAAGTTGCTACAGTTAGCTGCTACATTTTGATGTTTTAATTCTGGTCTCAATAGTGGTCAAACAACTTTTGCCATTTTTGAAGCACTATAAAACCCAGGCAAATCTGATCAACCAGAGACAATAGGAAAATTAAATGAAAGATGTTTCATTCTAGTAATTATGGCTACATCATATTGCTTCTATCATATGTACACAGTCTTATACCATCTCCTCAATTAGTTGAAAGTCTTAAACAAAGGAATGGGCCTAACAGTTACCTTCTGCTATGAAAACCGTCTTCTGTTTATGAAAGTGCTATTTCTAACCCAAGGGAGAATTACTACATGAGAAATGTGACTCAAAACCAGAGAAGTTCTGTATGAGCAAACCTTTATAGAAGGCTTTTTGCAAGCCCTTTCCAAAACTGTTTAAGGCTTAATAGAGTTTATTATAAGCTACACTCCATCTCATTTTAATCATGATGTTTTATTCATGATGTATTCATGAATAACACAACACTGCAATGCAACACTGCAACAAGTTTTCCCCAAACCCTTCTGTAAGAGTTAACAGAATAGCAATAACACATTTGCTCTCCCCATTCACAGGTCTTTGCATCCAAGGCAGTGTAGAACTGTTCCAATGCTGATAGCCATAGCAGACAAACAACACAAACAACAGTTCAATGCCTAGCATTCCCTTGGGCTTCTTTCACAACATGCCTTTGCAGACTGCCAGAAATAGTGCAAATTGAGTCCACTTTAAATTGAGGCACTGCCCTGGCTCAGTGCTAGGGAATTATGGGAATTGCATTTTTTTTTCTAAGACATTGAGCCTTCTCTGTCAGAGAGCTCTGGTGCCACAATAAATTCCAGTTCCCATAATTCCCTAGCACTGAGCCAGGGCAGCGCCTCAATTTAAAGTGGACTCAATTTGCACTATTTCTGGCAGTCTGCAAAGGCCCATAGTCAACATTCATCCACCTCAAACCACCAAGCAGCAGGTTTGGTTATCTTTACAGCAAGAAAGTTGGCAAGATTATATGTTTACATATAATGCACACCCCAGAAGACTTATGGGGCTGATATTGCTTACCCTAAAGTTCATAAAAGCCTCTCCAACACCAACACAAAGGCTCAGATAATGTTTTCCTGTGTTAAATGAGATTGTGACATACTGACAATGAAATGTTATCCCTGGGGAACATAAGTCCATTGGCAGTACATGAAAGCATAAGGACTAAGCAATAAATAAATAAATGTGCGTTGTTTATCTAATACATGTCAGCAAAGACACAGAATATGCAGGACTGTGAGAAATGATTTACATTGTGGTGGAAGGGCAGGTGAACATTTTGACACCATAATTTAAGTTAGGCAAAACATTAAATCATCTATAGTCCAATACCATCTGCCCTGTGGGGCTGGCTTGGTATGGTTGATTGATCTAGATTCTCAGATGTCAACATAGTCTTAAATGTTTACACTTCCTACAGGGTTATCTTCTGACAGGAAGTCAGTGGTATACATGCCATTGCTTCTTGGTCCATGGCACAACCTAATTGATTCTGGATCCGGCTGAGTGAAATGTTCCCGCATTTTTTTATTAAGTACTTCAGTCTCAGCTTGTACCGATATCCTCTAAACATCCCATCTCAACTATAAAAGATAGTAGCTGTGGAATGTCTGATATTTAACTCCACCACCTATATTGAATATAGGGGTAGGCAACCTTTTTGAGCCGGGGGCCGGGTTGCTGTCCCTCAGACAATTGGGGGGCCGAAGCACCATAAATAAATAAATAAATAAATATTTTTTTTAAATTTATTTTTTTAAAATATATATATATATATATATATATGCATGCACACTCTCTCAGCCCCAGAAAAGCCATGGCAAAACCCCTGTGGAGATTTTGCCAAGAAAACCCCAAGAACAAGTAATAACAACAATAATCAATATCATCATGGCAGGGGGTCGGGGGCAGCAGGACCGGCCTGGGGCCGGTCCAAAGGCCTCGGGGGGGGGCGCATGCGGCCCCCTGGCCTTAGGTTGCCTACCCCTGGTTTAAAAGGTAAATATTAGTAATTAAATATATTCATAATTATTATGTTGATGGAATAAAAGCTATTATCTTTCTAGCTATTTTTTCATGCTTTTGCTACATGTCTCTTACATATCTGGACTTTATTTCCCTCCTTTTTTGTTTTCTGTTTGTACAAAAAGAGGAAAAATACCATTATAGGACACTGCTTTTAAAATCTTAAAGAAGAGTAAACTGTGGTTACCAAAAGTTAGCAGGAAACTACGGTAGTGACAAACTAATGGTTGCAGCGATAAGCAAAATTGGAAGCAAAAGAGAAAGCAGTATGGCATATTGAATGGGCTAGCTCTTCTCCTGTTCATCAGAATGCTGTAAGATTTCCTAATATCCACATGATAGCAAAGATGCTTTAATTATAGAGCTGCAGAATTCAATGGTAAAAGCACCCATTATCTATCTATAGGATCAGGATTTCAACAAAGCTGCATTCTAGCTTGGATACTGTATGCATCCCCAATCAGTGAATCTGTATTCAGAAGAGGAGAGCACATTATCTGCCTCCTTCTTACATTGAACAAGTAATAAAAATGCTAGGATAGTGGCACATTACAAATAAAAATAAATGTTAGTTACTTTAATCTGCACTCAACAATCTAAGCAGTTTGTTGGTAAGTAACAATGCTATGAACAGATCTCTATTATATTCCTAATTAGTGAGAGCTAAATTGTTCCTTTGGTCTTATTATACAAAAACAGCAGTTTCTATTGATTATTGATAATGGAATATTCCACTTGTATCCATGCCTTATTTTTTTTAACTGGATTTCCATCTTCCCTTCTTCCATTATTATCATTAAAATATTATCTATAAAACTATACTATGGCCTAAATCCTGTTGTTAACCCTGACTAGAGTAGACTCATTTAATCAATGGGATTTACCTACATATTAACTGAGTATTCAAGAACTGATTTAAACAGGTCTATGCTAGTTGGGACAAACCAACAAGATGGCAGTCCAGGTTTACAACAAAATCATTTTTTTATTACTCTATGCAATAGATTGCCATCCCAATAAAATGGGATGTGATCCATTCCATTTGTAGTGGAAATAAATGCAGAAAAGTGGGTGAGCTTATACTGATGATATTTCAGGACAACTAGGACACATAATACAATTTCATCATGGTAAGGGCAGCTGATACAGGGTCCCCTAACAGTTACATTGCCCACCACTACTTTTGAGCCAAATGTAAAGGCAGCAGTACTGCATAACAGGAGTTTATATGATAAGATCAGCTGCTGTGGACAAGAAGATTGTGAGGCTCAACCAGGTGATAGTGGTGGTGATGGTGGTGCTAACAAAGACTGGTATTTATATTATCAGCTGGTCACTGTATCCAATTATAGTCACTTCTTACCTATTACTTGTAATATCAATCACCAGAGTCCAGGAAACATTTTCATAATTATATTTACCTGTCTCTTTTATTGTAGGCCACTTTGGGAGCCTATTTCAACTGAAAAGTGGAATGTAATACATAAATAATCTTTACTCAATGCTCTTACATGCGCCAAAGCTCTGTCTCCAAATTTTTTGCATAATCAATGGACTGACATTCTCTAAAGCCCAGTTTCTAATATTTCTGTACAATTCCCAATGTTTGAGGCATTACACAAAAAATCTGAACTGCTGGAGGGTCCCTACTGGGCCTTTAGTTGGTTGGTCTCTCTGCAAGGCAGCTTGTTTTCTCTTTCAAAGACCATCATTAAATCATTTCTTCATGAAATGAGTATCTTCTGCAGCACACAAATTTCAGAAGAACAGTGAAAGGAACACTTCAAGGTACTGAAGGTTCATTGTAGTACGGTATTTACAGCAAATGCGGGGACTGCTGCTTCATTTCTTTTGGGTAATCTTCTGAAGTCAGGGCCAAACCTGAAGGTGAGTGGGGTTAAAACAGCATGCACACACCATTGACATATATATCCGCTCATCCATAAGACACCTGCTTTTACACATACATCCACCCATCCTTAGATGCCATTCCCTGTGTTGCAATTAAGGTTGAAAAAAAAGGTGTCCCATTTCAGCCTAACAGGAGATTTTTTAAAAGTTGTATTGGGTTGATTTGGTAGAGACACATAATGGGTAGGGGTAAGAGAGACAAAGGGCCTTTGCAGACTGCCAGAAATAGTGCAAACTGAGTCCACTTTAACTGCCCTGGCTCAGTGCTAGGGAATCATGGGAACTGTAGTTTACTGTGGCACTAGAGCTCTCTGACAGAGAAGGCTCAATATCTCAGAAAAAAATACAATTCCCATGATTCCCTAGCACTGAGCCAGGGCAGTTAAGGTGGACTCAATTTGCACTATTTCTAGCAGTCTGCAAAAAAGTTAATGTCACAAAGCTTATCATAAGAAACTTTCCAAGAAGTCTACCTGTCTGGAGTTCGCCTCTTCCCGTTTTCGTTCACATCGAGAAGCAGCTCTGAGGAGTCAACAGGTGAGGTGGTGCTGGCATCCAGAAGCAATTGCTCATGCTGAGCGAGGTACTGGGCAGGGTTCTGCTTGGCCAGCCTTGCACAGTGCAGGAGCTCCCGCTGGAGCAGGGGCAGATTGGCCTGAAGGATAAAGGAACAGCATCAGAACATACATCCCCATTACAAAATAGCCCTATTAGCATTACAAGCATTAAAATGCCCCAAAGAATGCCCACTCTTCACAATCTGTTCAGTGATATTGTCTCTGTGTTTACTATTTTAATCATTAGCCATCATTTGCCCTACATCTCAACATCAGTATCAATATCTTTACCTGCATCCTCAGAATAACACCATGACCAGGGGTAGGCAACCTTTCCCCTTTAAGGGCTGAGGGACTTCAGCTCCCAGAATCCCAGGAGCTATTGGCCAACACGGGACTATTGGCCAACATGGCTGAGGCTTCTGGGAGCTGAAGTCCCTTGGCCCTTAAAGGGGAAAGGTTGCTTACCCCTGACCATGACTATACTATTGCTATTGCTAATGTACTTGCTATTACTATTGCTTAGATGAATTAAAAGGATTTGTTTGAGAATATTGCAAATCTTTAGAGTAGGTCCCTGTTATCTAGAAAGGGCAATGCAAAACAGCACCATTGCAAATTAGTTTCTCTTAGCTCTGATGTGCTTTGCAACAATGAATAACAAAAAAATTCATCTGAGACCATCTGGCCCTTCTCCAGCTGCCTATGTACTGCCTCTGGCATAAATAGGTTAAAACTCTGGAATGGGAGGGGGATTTGAAATCCTGCAGTTCTCTCAAAGGATAGAGAGGTCTCTCCCTTTGAGAGAGCAGGATGGAAGAAGGAGAGTGGGAAAGGAAGATACACACATTTCCTTTAAAGCAATTTCCTCCCTTATTTTAAAAGTTACAAAGGGACTCTGTCATTACAGCATACACACAGCAGCATAAAGTCAGTATTCCCTTGCAATATGTAGCTGTAGATAGCCACTAAATACTAACATGTTCTTTTTTATTTGTGACACATTTGCATCCAGAAGACATGCACATGTCCTTTCATGCACCCTAGAAACTCTAGGCAGAATCAGATGACTCTTTTCCTTCTTTTGTCAGTAGCCACTTCTGTGGTCATACCACATGGTGTCAATTGAGTTGTCTGTGATGGGACTCTGGCAATGAAACACTTCAGCAAGCAAGCTTTCCTGCAATTTGCTAGAAGGGTAGTTGCATCAGAATCCATGCGTGGGATCTTCCTTAGACTACTTAGTTCCATGGCTGTCTTCTACTGTGTACCAAGTCCAAAAGTTACCATAAGATGTTGCAAAATGGCACTATTAGGAATGGCATAAGAATTCATGCGAGCCTAGGTTGGATTCAAAACTAGTAGTTTCCAAAGATATAAAAGGTATGTCCATTAGCTTGTGTTGCAGTGGGAAAATACTGAAAATCAGAGGCGGGGGAAGTGATAGATGCACATCCAACTACTGCTGATCCTTTCTCCACTACCACCTAATTTCATTACACAATTGTTTTCTCCTCCCCTGGCCATCACTCCACTAGAGATAAAAAATTCCATTAATTGCTATGGAGCAGGGAAAATTAGGAGACAAAGGATGAGAATTAAACAACAACAACAACAACAACAACCTGAACATGATCTCCTATTTTGTCCCTTAGCCCCATAGGTACTACTGTCTCCAATCCCACAGACAACATTGGCTCCATTAATATCTTTCAGGGACAGGAAAAATGTGCCTGAGATGAACCCTGAGATGTGCCTGAGATTAGCTGGGAACAATTACTTGAGTTCAACCAAGTATTTTCCCCCAGAAGAAATGAGGTAAATCTAGGAAGACTGTCTCGAAGCTCTACCCTTTACTTTTAGTGTATGTTCACTTCAAATTTTGCTTCCTAGAATAAGACAACCAATGCTTTCAACCATGTACACAGACATAACTGTGCAGTCTTTAAAACAGACAAATTTCCAAATGGTTCCTAGGAAAATGATGTCACATTTGGGACATCTTGCATACAGATGTCTTTTGACAGAGGATTTTCTGGCTCAGGACCAGGAAAGGCCTTAATATGTGCCTTAAAAAAGAAACTCTACAGAAATATAAACAAGTGCTATGATCTCTATACGTCTAATATTTTATAAAACAAATGTACTGGAGGAGGGAAGCTGAAAAAGATTTTGAATTAGTTTTTGTTAACTGGGTGGAGAAGCATTCATAACTAGAAATCTCGATTGGAAACACTGATT
Organism: Phrynosoma blainvillii; assembly: GCA_026167975.1. Lineage (NCBI taxonomy): Eukaryota > Metazoa > Chordata > Lepidosauria > Squamata > Phrynosomatidae > Phrynosoma > Phrynosoma blainvillii. The sequence continues at coordinate 39,529,602 of JANUYF010000004.1, read as the reverse complement.
GGAAAATATACTAGATAGCTTTGTATGTTTAATCTTTTCTTTTTAAATGTACCTGACTAAATAATGAGAAACATGTACATGACCATTTACAAATGTAGACATATAGATGACGTTTGGTTTTTCATTTGGTACTCTGTTTAATTTAGCCATTCCATAAATATCTTCTGCCAATTTTTTTTAAAAAATATGGTAATACAAAGCAATTTTGTTTGCTCCAATTCTGGTGCCAGATTAGGTCATTAGAATGGTGTCTAATATCTTTCCTGTAAATGTTTCTCCATAAATGCAAAATGGAACCGAGGGTCTGCAGGTTACATTAGCTTAATGAAAACAAGACTTTAATGCATATTGTTACAGCAGCATTTCAATGCACTTATTAAGGCCCGTGTTCCCACAACCATATGGTTTTTGTCATTAATGTCTCCTTTGAGGAAAAGCACTAAAATTAGAAGAAGAAAAAAGAAGTTGCATCTTTGATTCCTGTGTTCCTAAATAAATGATATGGCAACCATATGGTGTGAAGCAATGATGGAAGGCTCTGCAAGTGTCCTTGTAGCTCCCTCCTTTCCAGTGTGTGTGTGTATGTATATGTGTGTTTTGGGGCTTCCAACTTGACCAAGATGATATTTATAAAGAATAATATCTAAAGCAGAAAGATTCTGCCCTTATTAACACAGAAAATAATACATATATACACTTGCATAAAAAATGAAAGCGCTTCCTGAGAACAGCTGTGTACTAGAAGTTCATTCTGGTATGCCAGGTATGTTATTTTTTAGTCATGTCAGTTTACAGAAGGGGCAGTTCAAATGGCAAATATAAAATAGCCAGGATAAAACATTTAAACTGACATAAACGTAAAACAACTCTGCAGCACAATTTTCTATACATGCTCAAGTATGCTCTCATTTACTGTTTTGTCACAGCTTTCAGAGGTGACCCTGACCATTGAAACCCCTGTTTAATAATAATAATAATAAATGTTTATTTATAGCCCGCCCCTCTGCATGGCAATCGGGGCGGGTTACAGCATTTAAAACAAACAAAGTTAAAACATTCCCTCATCCCACAATCCAACCCTCCCATCCCCTTAAAACAGAATTAAACTAAGAAAAGTTAAAAATACCGCCAAACAATAAATGATAAAACAATAAAACAGGAATCAGTGATATAAAAACAAGATGAAAACTCATCTCCCTAAGGACAGCTATTATTCTGGGAAGGCCTGCCGGAAAAGATCCATCTTCACTCCTTTTTAAAAGCAGCAAGGGTAATAATAAGACGGATCTCGTCCGGCAGGCTATTCCAAAGTCTGGGAGCGGTTGCAGAAAAGGCCCTCTGGGAGGTCTGAGACAGCCTGGTTTTTATTGGCTGTAGCAGATTCCTCCCAGAGGACCGAAGGGCGCGGGGGGGATTGTACGGGAAGAGGTGGTCCCTGAGATAAGATGGGCCCAGGCCATGTAGGGCTTTAAAGGTTAAAACCAACACCTTGTACTGTGCCCGGAAACTAATCGGCAGCCAGTGGAGGGATTTGAGCACCCTCCTTGATGTTCCGGTAATTAACCTGGCTGCCATGTTTTGCACCAGTTGCAGTTTCCGGGTTAGGCACAAGGGTAGCCCCATGTAGAGTGCATTGCAGTAATCCAGACGTGAGGTTACCAGGGCATGTACCACAGCCTCCAGATCCCTTACATCCAGATAAGGGCGCAGTTGGCGTATCAGCCGAAGCTGATAACAGGCACTCCTGACCGCTGCATTCACCTGACTAGTCATGTGAAGCGACGAGTCAAGGAGAACTCCAAACTGCAAACACAGTCCTTAGAAGAGAGTGTGACTCCATCCAGGACTGGAGACTGTATTCCCAGATCTGGTTTCGGGCCTGTAACTGTGAGTACCTCCATTTTGTCTGGATTCAAATTCAATCTGTTTTTCCTCCTCCAATCCATTACTGCTCTGAGACAGTCATTAAGAGGAGAGACGCCATCTAAAGTCTGAGACGATGATCTAGTAATGGAGAGATATATCTGGGTGTCATCAGTGTACTGAAGACACCGCGCTCCATGCCTCTGAATGATCTCACCCAGTGGCTTCATGTAGATGTTGAATAACATCGGGGACAGGATGGTGCCCTGAAGGACGCCACAATTGAGCTCAATTTTAGATGAGCAACTGTCCCCGAGCCTCACCCTCTGGGATTTGCCTGAGAGGAAGGAACGGAACCACTGCAAAGTAGTGCCTCCAATTCCTAACTCTCTCAGGCGATCCAAGATCCAGGGGTAGGCAACCTTTCCCCTTTAAGGGCCGAGGGACTTCAGCTCCCAGAATCCCAGGAGTTATTGACCAACATGGGACTATTGGCCAATATGGCTGAGGCTTCTGGTCCCTCGGCCCTTAAAGTCCCTCGGCCCTTAAAGGGGAAAGGTTGCCTACCCCTGACCTATAGTGTCAAAAGCTGCTGAGAGATCCAAGAGCACCAGCAGGGTCACACTACCCCTGTCGATGCCCAGGTGGAGGTCATCGGTCAGAGCAACCATGGCAGTCTCCACTCCATATCCTGTCCTGAAGCCAGTTTGAAATGGATCAAGATAATCGGTTTCATCCAAGACTGCCTGGAGTTGGGAAGCAACTGCCCTCTCAATCACCTTTCTTAAAAAAGGAAGCAAGGAGACTGGTCTGTAGTTGTTTCTCTCCAGCGGGTCCAGGGAGGGTTTTTTAAGGAGTGGCTTAACTGCTGCCTCCTTTAAGCAACCCTCCCTGAATGACACGTTGATTGTGTCCCGAAGGAACACCTTCAACGCGTCCCCACCCTGGACGACCAGCCATGATGGACAAGGATCGAGGGGGCAAGTCGTCTTCCTTACCCTTCCAAGCAGCTTGTCCACGTCATCGGTACTCACAGATTGTAACTGATCCAATAAAGTGCCATCAACGGGGTTCCTGGATGCCTTGTCTACAGATTCTGCCAAAACACTGTCGGCTCTTATCCGAGAGATTTTATCTGCAAAGTAGATATTAAATGCCTTGCAGCAGGCTGTTGTTGGGTCAAGTAGGGGGTTAGGCACAGGGGGAACCTTCGTCAGCTCCCCCACCACCCTAAACAGCTCTGCCGGGAGGGACTCTGCAGACACAATACTTGCAGAACAGAAAGACTTCTGCACTGCCCGTAAAGCCTCCCTATAGGAATCAAGATGCTTCCTAAGGCGAGTTCTGTCAGATAAGAGACGAGTCCTTCACCATTCACACTCTAGTCGTTGTCCGGCACGCTTCATCCTCCTAAGCTCCTCTGTATACCAGGGCTTACAGTTTGAAGTGGGACGGAAAGGACGCTTGGGAGTGATTGCGTCAATAGCCCTGGTGAGATCGGTGTTCCAAGTATCCACCAAGGCCTCGACAGAATCACCGGCGTTACCAACCATTAAACCCTCCAAGGCTTTCCGGAAACCAATTGGTTCCATTAGCCTTCGAGGGCGGACCATTCTAATGGGTCCGCCACCCCCAGGAGGGTGAGCAATAGCCTTTAGTTCCGCTTTGATCAGAAAATGATCCGTCCATGACAATGCGGAGTTTTTTTAATTTTTTTTTTATTTTTTATTATAAATTTTATTCAAATTATTAATTAAAAACTGCAGCTTACACACATATTTGTACACATACACATTGAGAAATTTGCAAAGAAAAAACAACCTTATACACTTTACATATTTTATACATTTTCAAATTGAGGTATATTCTAGTACTTCAATTAATTCTCCTACATCCAACATACATTCAATATACATTCCTTCTCCTCTACCTTTCCTCAACTTCCCCTTACTTTCTTTTACTTTCTAGTCTCCTACCCTTCAACCCTTCCTCTTCATCCATCTCTCTACTCAATTTCTCTTCCCCTTCCTTCCCTCTCCTTTCATTCAACATCCTCTTACCTTCCACTACATACCTTTTCTTTCCACCCTATATTTATCTCCTACCAATCCCTCTCATTAGCTTCCTACTTTCTCTTTCCCTCTTCTTCTCTTCCTTCTCTCTTTCTTTCTTCTAACATTCGCCCCAATATAAAACTTCCTGTGTATCTAATTTCACTGGTTGAAAAAATGTTAATATTGATCTTCTTATCCCTAATTGATGTGGAGGTTTTTTTTACCTCCGCCCACAGATGTTCCTGCTCCGTACTAAAGACCGCATCGAGGGTATGACCAGCACAATGTGTGGGCCCATCGACCAACTGGGATAGGCCCATGTTTGTCATGATATCCATGAACTCCCGAGCTGTGCCAGTTAAGTCTTGTAAACTGGTTTCGAGTGGAATGTTGAAGTCGCCCAGAACCAAAAGTCTGGGCGATTCCAACAGCAACTCAGAAACCAGGGTGGTCAGCTCATTTAGGGAGTCTGTTAAGCAATGGGGTGGCCGGTATACTAACAGAATCCCTACACTATCCCTGGTCTTCAGGGTGAAGTACATACACTCGATGTAGGTCGTTTTCCGGATAGAAAAACACCACAATTTTAAACTTTGTTGGAAATTATCAAGCAAAAACAAGCACCTGAAATAAATTCTACAATTAAAATTTCATAAGAAAGAATTAAGAAAAACAAAGCCAAATTTATATATGTGACAGGATACTCTTTCTTAGAGAAAGTTCATGATCAATAGATTATCTAAGTTTGTTTAATGAGTGTCTTTCAAAGATCAGAGTAACCTGCAGAAGACATGGACATGAAACCAAGGACTAAAAAGTGTCATCTTTGAAATGTTGCAAGTACCATGAAGTAAAAAGTGTCATCTTTGAAATGTTGCAAGTACCATGAAGTAATCACCATATGTCTAAACAGCCTACTGCAATATCTCACATGCCCAGCCAGTGTGGCCAGTGAGTATGCTGACTGGAGATGGTGGAAGCTGACATGAAAACATCTTTCTGGAGAGAAGCAGGTTAGGGATTGTTGATCTATGTGAAAATCTCAAAGAACCATCTTTCCATTTTCTTCTGCTCTGTGAAGAAATGCTTGGGAACAGGGTGGAAGTGATACAAGAGCAAAGCTTGCTCTCTGTTATGTTCTTTTTTTATTGGTAGCATTTTTACATTTTGGGTTTTACTTTGTAAAGATTGTTATGCATGCTGTGAGATGTTTTGGCACAAATAACCCAGAAAGGATGATGATATACATTTTGAAAGTTAAAAACATACATAGGCCCTCATACCCAGAGAAGGGAACCTAGAATTCTAAACCACAGATCTCTGTGGAGGATCTGTGTTAGCAGGTGAGCAAGGAAATGCTTTGGGATCAAGAACCAATTAAAGAGTCTTTTAAGAAGCTTTTCCAATGTTATCTTAATCCTACACATTTTCGTGCACTTCAGATCTGAATTTAAGAGGACTTTCACCACATATCATGGTTTGTCAACCAGCACATTTGATAAGAATTGCTACTTGTAAACAGTTAACAATTATTCAGTGACAAAGCATTAAGGATATGAAAAGTAACTGCAGACCCATACATGGGTTTACAGTAGCCTCTCCCAATTCGTGGGGGATCCGTTCCAGACCCCTCTGCAAAAATGGCAGCTCGCAAATATTCAAGCCCCATTGAAATCAATGGCATGAGGTGCCATGGGGCCCATTTTGTCCCCCTCTGTTTGCCGCCCGCGAATGGGCGAAGGACGTGGACTCAAAGCCTGCGAAAATGGAGGGGCAACTGCATTTAATTGTAGATCCTATGGAGTTCAGGCTTCAAAGCATAGCTGACTGCTTCATAATGTCTTGCTCACTCAAGATATATTAACAGCAGTATTCTTCCACAGGGGGATTGCATTTTGCCAAACAGAAGTGGTATTGGGCAAACAATTCCAAATGCAGGTAATTTCCCAGCATGTAGTACAGGAAACAATGAGCTACACAAACACTTTTGTAGATGAAAGAACAGCATTATTACTAAGTAATATGCTATTAATACTGCTCTACATTGAACTGTGACTCCCTTTTCTGGCCAAAGATGAGCTAAAATAAGGAACATGCAGCACAAAAATTGGACAGCAGAGACACAGAGCCAGGGAAATAGTCTACATTAAGAATAGGAAACTGTCAGACAACAGGAGGCCATATTGTCCCCTTCCCACAGGAGAATCTGGAAGGCAATTTCACTTTATTTTAGACACCCCCCCCGACTATTTTAGGCCCATGTCAGGCTTTTCCCCCCAAAGTATGGGGCTCTGCAGATGGTGCAAAGCGCTGTCTTGGAGCCAGGGAAGAAGAGCAGCATCCGGATGCTGGGCGCCCCAACCCCTTCCCGAGGACATCATCAGAGCGCTTCCCACTGCACATGGCGAGCGCTCTGATGACATCCTCCTGACGCAGTGTCCAGACATGCTGTGCCAGAAGAGATGCAGAAGAGACGTGCAGCGTCTCTTCGGGTGCCCCTTTTGCCTGCTCTGGAAGGAGTGGCATTTTAGTGCTCCTTCCAGGGCCAGCAGTAGGATGGATTGGGGCTGCTGTGTGTATTAGCAGCAGCCTCAATCCTCCGCTTCTTGGGGCAGCCCACGGCGGCCCATCTGCATCCCCCCTATGTTACTTTAGCACAGGGATTCCAAAACTCTGGCCTTCCAGGTGTTTTGGACTTCAGCTCCCGGAATCCCAGTCTATTGGCCAAGATGGCAGAGTGTTCTGTGAACTACAGTCCAAAACACCTAGAAGGCCCGAGTTTGGGAATCACTGTGCAAGTATTTGAAGGCATTTTGATGCCAATCCTCTCTTTCTTTTTCAAATTCTAGGACACACTGAGGTACAGTGGGGGCCACATACAGTCCATGGGCTGCACTTTTCTCACTCTGGTCTAGATGAAATAATACACTGGTTCCATTACTACTCTGAATAGAGAATGTGGATGTAAGGAGGGGTGAAGGAAAAAGTGGAGGAACAAGGCACCACATTAGGACTGGAAAGGCACTCAAGAGCTGACACACTCTCTTAGTTATTTATATCAATCCATAAATGAGCCTGGAAGCACAGAAATTATTTGAACTACTCACTATTATTCCTTACTGTTCCCTTCAACTCTCCAGCACAAAAAGCGAGGATGCTCCTTATTTTCACTCAAATGTAGGGATGCAATTCTTCACTAATTTTCTTCTTGAAGGTAACAATGAGTAATTTCTTTCCATTGGGAGAAAGTCTTTGAAAATGACATAGTTTTGGATGATATTTGCAATTCAGAACTTATTCTGTGCAAGTTTTACATGTGAGGTTTTAGTTCAGAAATTTTCTGTGTGGAAAATATTGTTTCTATGTGAAAATATTAACTGCTATGAAGAAAATGCTGTTTCATATGCAAACCAACCTTGTGCGAATTTAAACACAATAGGTTTAGGTCTGCAGAATAGGTCTGCAAAGGAATGAATACTTCTGCTTTGAAATATTGTTTTACACCCAGAAAAGAATATTTCCTGCACAGAAAGTGCTGTTTTCTGTGCAAAACAACCATGTAGGAATTTTCTGCTGTCAAAGTACCAAACTGCAAAGATTCTTGTCTGTCCAGGATTCTTCTCATCAAAGTTTCTCAACACTCGGAAAACATATATATATTTTAAACATTTCTGAAATATTTTCAAATATAGACCACATAACTCCGGTGTTAAAATCTCTCCACTGGCTGCCTATTAGTTTTCAGGCCCAGTATAAGGTGTTGATTATTACCTTTAAAGCCCTAAATGGCTTGGGTCCAACCTATCTTCGGGACCGTCTCCTCCCATATAATCCTCCTCGTGCACTCCGGTCCTCTGGGAGGAATTTGCTTCAGCCACTAAAATCCAGGCTGTTTGCAACCTCCCAGAGGGCTTTTTCGGTAGTTGCCTCCAGACTTTGGAATGGCCTGCCGGATGAGATCCGTCAGATAACAACTTTGAGCAGCTTTAAAAAGGCCGTGAAGACGGATCTCTTCTGGCAGGCCTTTCCTGACTAAATTTTCCGGCCTTAGGAGCTGTGCCTCTCTACCTTTTCAGTTTCTGGTTTTGCCTACTGCTCTTGTTGTTGTTTCAATTATTCTATTTCATTTTTAAGATTTAGGTATGATTTTTAATGGGTGTTTAGTTTAATACTTTTTAATTGGGGGAGGGGTGGGGTTCTGGGGTTTTAGTCTGTATTTTGATGTAATTTTAACTGTTGTAAGCCGCCCCGATTGTTTTTAACAGAGGGGCGGGGTATAAATAAATTATTATTATTATTATTATTATTTCCGTTTCTACTCAAATGCATGCCACAAGTGAAGCTGACAAGAAAGATCAATAGCAGCAGTGACTAGTGATGAAATCAGCTATTTGTATATGAGGTTATCACCCATTTGTTTTCCCAGGGCTTTTATAACTGTTATGAATGCGTGACAGAGGGCTATCTCTCAACATGCATTGTTTATGGTTTATGCCACCACAGACAATATTTGTTATGATTACATATTAAATATATAAATATTGGCCTATTTTGCTTATGCGTAGGAAAAAGAAAAAAAATTGAAAGTTTTGTTCGTGCTGGACAAAATTAAGAGAGATCGTTTGTATGTACTGATAGTTGAATTTTAGGACTTTCTGGTAAAATTTCACCAAGGTTTGTTGTGTGAAGATTTGCACAAGAACCAATGTTCTTGCTATTGCTTTTGCTTACAAAGTAAGTACTGGCTTACATGGGTGAAAAAATATTGCAACTTTTCTCTGTTGACAGGGTGTCACAACACATCAAGATACCTTTTCTCATCAATGGCAATAAAATTTGTAAATATTCTTCACATCTCTTACAGGCATTCCACACACCTGCCCATGCACTTATAAAAAAAATAACTCTGGAATTCACCATTTTGAAATTTCCTCCACCTCTTCATCTGATATGAAACATCATCTCCATCTGAGATGAAATATGACAGGAGATAAATGTATCTTTTTGATATTGAAGTCAAGAAGGCAGTATATTTAATTGATACTGACTATCTTTTCTCAGTTGCTCCTGGGCATGTGTGCAGCTACATCTAGGGATGTGCTGTGTTAAATTATTTGTTCCTGCAGAGGAGAATGAATAATTTAATAAATGTTTTCCTTGCTTCAAGATATCTTCAAAAAACTATGCAGTTCTTTGCATAGTGAGGATCCTTCCTAGTCTGGCTCCCGCACTATCATAAGTCTATAAATACCCATGTCTCGGGTGGGGAGAAGCTGTAAGAAGATTCTGGAGGCTATAGCCTTCCACAGTCCTTTCCTGGCTCCCCTGGCCTGCCTCCTCATGACATCAGAAGGCTGGTGGGGAGATTCTTGAAATTTGGATAGGCTATAGACTTCCATGATCCTCTCTTACCTACTCCCCCATCTGCCCCCAACATGACATCAGGAATAGTACCTGAGTTTATTTGAGGACTGAGAAAAAGACAAGAATAACTTGGAGATGATTTATCTTGTCAGGGTTTTCAGAAACTTGAAAAGGCCCTTTCTAATATTTTGGAATTTTCTTTCCATTCCTAGCTAAACACAGGATTACAAAGGTTATCAGTATTCCTGCACCATGATATCAAAATAAAAAAAAATTAAGGAAACTTTGTTGGTACAAAACAATACCTACCCTATTCATTCAAGGCAACTCTGCTCTTGTCAGATGTGTAAATGAACTGCAGATGGTGAGAGCATGGATTTACAAAATAACATAATCATCACAAATATTATCTGAGAGGTTGGCTAGCTTAAATCTGTACTATGTGTGCATTATCAAATAAATTATTATTATATGGAAAATAGATGTATCAGGAGTAGGGATGTGAATAACATTTCCAAATTTTCCCATTTTTCTTGGAAACTATCAAATCCCATGGTATTTTTACATTTCAGAACTTTTTTACAACATGTTTGCAAAAACTGTGTGAAGAATTTTTTGTACAAAATCCATTTTAGAAAAAACAACAACCCCAAAGTCATGAAGAGAAAAATCACTGGAAGTCTTAATAATAATTTGAAGAATCCTTATAATCTCACCAAGTAGAAATAAAACTGTTTGATACTTTTAACTCTTGCATATGAGACAAAACAAATAAAATTTGCATCCCTAGTCTAGAGAAACAGCACATATGATAATGAATATGTGTATGTGGGTGGGTTCTTTGGATGGGTTCACGGGGATGAGGTACAGAGCAGTCAAACAATAAGAAAAATGGGCCATAGCTGGAACTGTTTACTAGGAATTGCAATCAACTCAGCTTGTAATACTATATTATTGACTCTAATATCATAAAAGGTTTAGCAGTACTGTTCATTTGCAGCTTTTGTCTGTAAACCATATTAAATGTAACATGGAGCTGCATACACGGTCCAAAAGGCCTATTCTCAGCCACTCCTGGGGCTGGCATGGTCCTGTTCAAACAACAAAGGCCAACAGCCCCAGGCAGGAATGGGTACACTGGCTGCCATTTCAGCGAATCTGGTCCAAACCCGGCCCCACCAGCACTTAGGTCAGGGATAAATAACTGGCTGTTTATTTGTTCCTGCAGAGGAGAACTACAACAGCTGGTAGTTTAGATGGCTGTACGTCCTCGTACCTGCCACCACCACCATTCTCCTTGCAGGTCCCAGTTATGGCCTGTGATGTTGGAAGGGGGCGTCTGGCCATGTAAGTGAAGCCAGGCATCCCAATAATAATAATAATAATAATAATAATAATAATAATAATAATAAATAATATATTTATATCCCGCCCTTTGGAAACCCAATCAGGGCGGCTCACAACCATAAAATCAAATACAATACCCAAAACCCAATGACCCCTCCCCCCCTTAAAACAGTATTAAATCCAATACTGTTAAGCTCTTATGTGCCATGGCAAGGCCTGCAAAGAGAACAGTGCAGTGGTGATGGGTGAGTTGTGGTGTCTGAACACCCATCCATCATTGTGCCAGACCAAATACATGTCAGAGGGAATGGGCTGGATGAAGAGGCAGGGTATCCTGGCCATATGTTTGCACCATGGATGTAAAACCAAGTATTTCAGAAACAATTTTTTTCCTGTGTTTCTTCTGCCTCTGAGCAGAGCTTTGAAAAGTTTTTTTTTAAAAAACCCCTCAAAGAACCTCTTCATCAAGCATGACTAGCTCTAATCCAAAAAAGTGCCACTGGGTTGCCACATCCTAAAACCATCAAGGTCCAAACTTTGGTGTCTCCAGCCATGACAGTCCCTACTTCAGGTCACAAAAAAAACCCTACAGTTGACACTACAGTTGAGCACCAAATACTGCATATAAGCTAGGAAGCTGACAGATTCCATCAGCACTTAGTGGATCAGAAGAAAATAGTTACTCTAATAAAGGCTCATCCACTTACATTGAGAAAAGGAGCCCTTAAAATGTGAAATTCATTTTCTTCACTCTCTTAAAAAGCAAAACTGTAATACACATCTGTGACCTAGCAACAGTATGGTTTAAAATAGTTTCCAGATCAATGATCTGTGCAATACCTTTAAAAATGGGATGACAAAAGGTCGCAGTGGGAAGTTAGTAGCTTCTTGCAGTTTGGAATGAAATTCTTCAATTGTCAAAGTAGAGTTCTGTTGAATGAAAAAAAATCTGACTCTGTAAAATGGATAATAGAAATATTCGGCAACAGAGATTCATCCTGCAATGCTTTCCAGAGAGAAAATTTAATACTGTGGTATCTTAACAGCTGCATAATAGACACATTATTAAACTTAAAATTTGCACAGTAAAGAAATCACCACATCTGTATTTATTATTATGGATAGTCAGTGCCCCTGTTCACTGATGTTTCACCCTGTAACACAGTCTATGTTTTTAGGATTATACAACAAGGCGGGGGGGGGGGCGCGAAGTGGTTTATTCCAAGGACATGTCAATCTTGTTACAGTTTTGTGTTTCATTAGTAGGAAAGAGCCCTGGTGGCACAGTGGTTAAATGCCTGTACTGCAGCCATTTCAATATCAGCCAGGGCTCAGTCTCGACTCAGGCTTGCATTCTTCCAAGGTCGTAAACCCAGCTTGTTGGGGGCAATTAGCTTACAGTTGTAAACTGCTTAGAGACTGCATAGCGTGGTATGAAGCAGTATATAAATGTAGCTGCTATTGCTAAAGATAATAGAAAAACTACATCAAACAAAAAATAGATCAAGTGATACATCACTCTTTCCCTTCTCAACCAATGGGCCATTCTCACTTCTGTTTTCAGGAAGCAGCTGGTCCTTTCTCCTCCATTTAACCACTGGTATCAAGCTCCAAGGCAGTGGCCAATGTCACAAACAGAACTGTGTGTGCATTGATTTTTAGACTACTGCTTTACATGGGATTTTCGAAGTTCAGAAGCCAATGTACACAGAGTCTTGCATGTGCCATTCTTTGGCCTATACATGACTGTCTCCAAGGTGAACAGCTGCAAATTCAGCATGAGACACAGCTGCCATGCTGGAGGCGGTTGTGAACTGGCTCTGAGTAGCTTAAGCTTCTCTTCTGTTAGCACATGGTGGAGGCAGAAGAAATATCTGTGGATTATGCAAGGCTCTATATGGGTTGTGTGTGTGGAATGTATTCATTTAAGGCACAAAACCACAGTGAAAATATACATTAAAATAGAATTTATTTAATAGCTAGAGCACAAGAAAGGCCCAATATCAGGCCAAAGATATATCTAGTCAGGTATCTTGTTTTCCACAAACCAATATGCAGGACATGAAGGCAACCATACAACTACCACTATTCTTCCTGTCATAACAACTGTTCTAATTCTGCTGAATATGGAAATATATAGTAGATAGGCATCATATATACTACAAATAACCTAATTCTCAAAGTGTTGCTCCCTATATAGCTAGAAGGATGCTAGATTATCTCAAAGGCATCAGGAAACCTGGGGAGACACCAAGGTGCGTAGAAGTACAAAATCCTAACAGGACATTGTATGTTTCAAGAGTGAACAGAGAAAGGGTGTGTCAGAGAGGGATGCAGTATTCTTAAAAGATGAATGGCTGGCTAGACTTCTGAACAGGGCCACTACATAGTGGAACATTTTGTTCCAGGATCTACTTGCCATGATTAATAACCATGAAGCTCCACAAATTTGGACATATCTCTTTGAGAGACATCTAAATTTGTGGCTGTCACCACATTTTCCAATAAATTCATGAATGGATTATACATTGTATGGAAAATATTTTCTTTTGCATGTCCAGAATATGCAGCCGCTTAAGATCACTTGACAGCTCTTAGTTCTAATATTATGAGAAAATTTCAGAATATTTTTGAAGACACCATTCAATGCAACCTAATCATAATCAGCATCATCAGCATCATCAGCATCCTTAAAAAATCAGCAACTGCTTGAACTCATGGCTCAACTTTTGCTAATTTATGATCCAAAACACTGCAGAAATAATCCAGTTTGAGACCAATTTTACTGCCATGGCTCAATGCTAGGAAATTTTGGGAACTGTGGTTTTGTGAGACATTTAGCTTTCTCTGTCAGAGAACTCTGGTGCCACAATAAACTACAATTCCCAGGATTCCCTAGCACTGAGTCAGGGCAATTAAAGTAGTCTCAAACTGGATTATCTCTGCAGTGTGTTTTTTACCTTATGTCATTTATAGGATTTGGCAAGCACAGTAATTATTCTTTTAGCCACATGAGCCACAACTATCCTTAACTATCCTAAATCCACTTCTTCAGTCTACCTAGGAGGCTTGGGTGTAAACAAATAAATAAAATATTACTAGTCACTCACCCTCTTTCTGACTAAATACAGGAAAGCTTTGCGTAAGACCTAATAAGTGAAATAGAAAATAAGCTCACTGCTGTTTGCTTACCACAAGTCCTAGCACCAGAGTGCGCACTCTCTCCCCAATCTCTGGTGAAATGTCATTGCCAAACTGCTGTAGTGTTGTAAGAAATCTCTTCAGTTTGCTAAGCTGCCTAGCTCCACAAGCTGGTGGTAACTGTTGGTTAGCCAAAGACGATGAGGAGGAAGATGATGGGCCATTACTAAAGCCATTAGGTGGAGAAGGAGCCCCATTCAATGCAGTTGGTGAATGGCTTGTGCCATTGGTTACTAGAAGAATGAAGGCAAAATATTATTCACACACAGACAAAGAAAAACTTTTAGCACAACATTTTCCTGTCTTAAAATACTTTATAAAATAGCATTCAGTCCAAGCTCATGATAACGCTATAAGCTTTTTTTAAGATAAAAAGTTAGTATCTTATTAGCTTTCTTGAATAATTAACATAGTAAATGCAACCATATGATGATGCAGCTAGTTTTAAAAATGTATAAGGTTCATGTTTTCATGGATAGGTGACATAATATATAAGTCAGCTGCTACAAACATCTTATGTTCTGAGTAAACATTGGACTAAATCCAATGTTGTGTAGGTAGTTATAATGGGAACTTTTCTCCCTTCTCTGTCCTCTTGCAGAACTTTCTATTGCATAAAAATTAGGTAAGGAGGCTTTCACAGTTCAAAGTCAGTTGTGGGGGCATACTGGGCAGAGGGATGCTGAAGAGGAAAAGGAGAATCTCTCTCTTCCTGGTTCTCCTAAATTTTTTGTTCCATCAGCAGTAGTTACCATTGGATCCTACTCACTGTTTCCTTTATTGGCCTATATTGCTCAACCAACCAACTTGTTTCCCATTCTACAAATGTGAAGTGTACACATTTGAATGAGTACAGTTGTTCCCTGTCTGTTTTCACCATGTTTTAAACAGACGGCTTCCTATTTTATTTCTAAACACTCAGACATCACACTTACATAGTTTTGCTCCTGTGCCCACTACACCTTCAAAAGTGGAGATATAGGGAGGTTACAGACTGCCAGAAATAGTGCAAAATGAGTCCACTTTTAGGGTTAGGGTTAGTGCTAGGGAATCATGGGAATTGTGTTTTTTTTTTTTCTGAGACATTGAGCCTTCTCTGTCAGAGAGCTCTGGTGCCACAATAAAATACAGTTCCCATGATTCCCTAACCCTAACCCTAACCCTAAAAGTGGACTCACTTTGCACTATTTCTGGCAGTCTGCAACCCCCCATAGTTAATTTTAAGTAAATTAAAGTCCAGGGAATACAAAATCAGTGGAACAAATTATATATTGAACTTTCTGTCTGACACTTTTTTCAGCACTGATAATTATTGTTTGAATAAAATATGTAGTTTTGTGGATTTAAAACGGATAGAGGAGGCATCCATCACACTCTCCCAGAGCTCTAGCTAAAATATTTGGCACATTTCCAGCATACAAATGCTGTTTTTCACAATAAAGTTGAGATAAAAGCAGTCACATACTGACAGTGCAGCAACCAGGCCCCACAGTTAACCCAAAGGAGAAACAGAACTATGTGATAACATCTTTGCTGTTATAAAGTTATTAGGAAGTAAGGTATTACTTTGCTATATTATTGCTTCCCAAGGTGTCTAAAAGAACAGGTCTTCATAAGTTCAGAGGCTGCATCCACACTGCAGCCGTCTTGATATCACTTCAATTGCCATGGCTCAATGCTAGGAATCCCCAGAATTCCATAGCATTGAGGCATGGCAGGTAAAGTGGTGTCTAATTGGATTATTTCTGCAGTGAGGATGCAGCCTAAATCTTCCATAATAAACTGGAAGTACAATCCAATGCAGGAGAACTGGAACTAAAAGCATTCAGTAATCTTATTATTTTCAATTCTCTGTAGAAGCATACACAATAATAATTCTGGGTCTCCAGCTTTCTAAATTTAGTAAGACTCTCCAATAGACATATATAGGTCATAGAATCATAGCGCGATATGAAGCGGTATATAAATGAAGCTGCTTTGCTTTAGAATCATAGAATCATAGAGTTGGAAGAGACCACAAAGGCCATCCAGTCCAACCCCCTGCCATGCAGGAACTCCCAATCAAAGCATTCCTGACAGATGGCCATCCAGCCTCTGTTTAAAAACCTCCAAGGAAGGAGACTCCACTACTCTCTGAGGGAGTGTGTTCCACTGTCGAAGAAAGGTGTGATTTTTTTTTAAAGCTCTGTGTGTGTGTGTGTGTGTGTGTGTGTGTAAAGTGGAGACATCCGCATGAAGAATCTAAGAAGCATTAATTGTCCAATGAATAATTTATACTGTTTTTAAGCCAGAAAAAATTGCCAAATTGATATCATGGAAGTAAAATTTCCCCCTCATATCAGAAGTATAACATGCATGATCCCAAAATAATAACACTGGCTGGAATAAAGTGCCTCACAATTCCCACAAAAAGTTAAAGCCGTAACTTTAGAGCACAGGAGGTAGAAAGTGGTTCTTTCAAGTGCATGAAATCTATTAATGTGACTCAGCCTCCAAGCTTACATATTATTAACATATTAAAAACTATTATTAATGCTTCCCCTTCTTACTTTTGCTTAACTGCTTCAGTGCATAACAAAGAACAACCTTTTTTAAAATAGTGGCATAAATTTCTCTTCTCATCCTTTCAGGTCTTGGCATCAAGCAACAATGTAACCTTTCCTACAGAAATAATATATGTAACAAAAGTATAATTACATGTTGTGGGTGTAAAAGAACTGGTTCTTGGGGCTCCTTGGGTGGTAGTAGGAGGTGGCATTGTTGGTGGCGTAAGCCTGGATTGCGTCTTCACATCCACAGGTGAGTCTGGCATTGTGGAATGCTTCTCAATGCGATCTGTAACACATTACATTTTTTATTTTATTTTCATCCTCCACATATATCAAACCTTTATAGAAAATGAAAGACTATAGTAAAGAATTCACTAAATAAATATAGCACTTTTCAGTAACTTAAATGTGCTAAATTCCTTCATGAGAAAGGAAATATTTCATCTGAGATAGCTTTGGACATCAATGAAATGGACACAGGTGGAATATAGTATCTTCTGCTCTCCTTTTTTTAAAAAAGAAGAAAAGTACATATGCAATCTTCACATGGAGTGATGGAGCTGGACTAACAAAATTTCATTCAAAAAAACTGTAACATCCCCAGTACAGGACAAGCAAGCAATGAGAAGACAGTAAGAAAATCAGTTATAATTAAGAAATTCCATTATGATTATTCTTGTCTATGGATGAAGATTTATTACATCACTAGTCTTCATTCTAACACACATTGTCCTTACTAGATGCACACTACATGAAAGTAAACCCCATCCAATACAACAAAACCTAATTCCACTTTAGTAGATTCTAGAACTAGATTGTACCTGACAATGGCTTTGACCTAGCAGAAGGCATTTTTGCTCACTCATAGTAGGATAATGATTGCTTCTGATCTCCCTACCCATAGCAGTTTCTCCACACTCAAACTAAGAACTGCTCCCAATGGCTTGATCAAGATGTGATATAGGGCTGCAGTAATGGGGAATGGGGTTGGTGAAAATATGGTGCCCTGACTTTAAAGTTTGAAGCACTTTCTCCTAGCATAAAGCTGTAATTGGAAATAACTCACAGTGTAACCCTCTAGTGTAAACTCATACACAAAATAACTGAAAACACTGGTCTCCTGTGATGTTTGTGGATCTTTGCAGCATTTTCTTCCAGATACTACTACCTGTGGTGAGTTAGCAAGGTTGCATTTTTATATTCTGGCCACTGGGTATGTCTACATAGGTTGGACACTTGTAAAATCTAATGTGGATAAACCAATGTGATTGTACACAATGTGCATAAGTACAGTGATATCCCATATACAATCTGGGAAGTGATCATATGAATTGAGCTTTGGTGAGCAAGAGTTCTTAGAACTGTAGTGTTTTCAGGGACAAGAAAAGGGGATTTACTCCTTCTCCACACTACAAATGCTTTCAGAAGGACAGCTTCTAGCATTACCAACCAAAATACATGATGCAGTTTTACTGTCTTTTATTCCTTAACAGATTTCTTTGTGGTACAAAAAAAGAAAAAAGAGGAAAGAGGAAAGAAACAGCTGGAAAATGCAGAATGAGACATATGAAGGACAAGAATATATGAACTACACCACCTGTAAATATGTAAACGGGGCAATGGGATTTCACAATGAGAGCTTTATCTGGAAGCAACTTCAAGGCAAAAATCTGGGGATATGATTTACTTTTTGGGCCCAGGATAAGTTTTTTGTGGTGTTACTTGTAAAAAATAAATAAAAGTATCAAATCTGACAGGTTAGAATAAAAATTCTTTATGTCAATCAAACACAAGACTAAACACAGTTTTCATCAAACTGAAAGGTAAAATCAATGGACTATTCATAAAAGTAATTTGAGGGAAATCTTAAGGAACATAATAAGACAAGTAGTATATATTTGGGTTTTTATTTTTAAAAAACCAAGTTGTTATATATATGGGAATGTTTATACTGACTTTTCTACTGTAATTCTTTATTGTTTCACATTTTTCTTATTTACACCCCAATAAAATTTTGAATGTATATCTACAGTGGTTTAGCCATGCTAACCATTTGGCAGGAGTGATACACTATTAAATTTATATTAAAAAGTATAACATTGAATTAAAAATTTATATAAGGAGCTTAGCCAGTACCATAAATGGAACTAAATTTGGAAGCTTAAGTAAATATGGTCAGCTCATTTTGATTTACCATATGATTTATTTAATGGTTCAAGAGAGGAGAAAAAAATTGAAAAAAAATGTAAGATAAGCCCTTTGAACTTTCTGCACGAAGCAATGATGAGACCCAGCACAGAAATGGATGAAGAACAAAATTAGTATTTTTTTCCCCTAAGACATAATCTATGGGCAATTTTTTATGTGCACACCTAACTGAAAGGTATAGGATCCCTGTGAAAACACTACCATGTCTGAATCCATAATTAAAAGTAAATGAAGTGCAGAAAACATAACCCTTCTCACTACTGGACTGTGTGTTCTACAAAGACTACCAAGCTAATCTTCTTCAGAACTTTTAAGGAAGCAGAGACTCTTACAGTGGACAGTGATACAATGAAAACTATAACATAATTTCTATCCCCTAACACTTATAAAACTAGATCTAAGAAATGCAGTGGTTGCAGTTTGGGGACAAAGTGTTGAAGCATCTACAAATACCAGTGATGATGAGTGTTGTAAACTAAACAAACAAATGTTCTCTAAACAAATTGCTTGGCTTATGTCATGATCAAATATTTAACAATCAAGGACAAGAAATTTAAAAGAGTGAGGAAAGGAAATGAGTCTGAAAATGTTAATTGTTTCTAGCACTCACCTCCACCAACCTCAGGAACATGGAAATAAACAGCATTCGGCTTAGATTGTGAGAGAGGGAGAGAAGCATGGAAAAGAATACAGGCTCTCCTAAATAAAGGCAAATATTTCTGCCATGCCAAGAAAGGAAAGAGAAAGAGAGACTTGCCAGAACTGGCCAGGAGATAACATTGGCAACTGCTGGCCCATCTGTTTTTCATTCTGCTAACACTCATGCTGAAGTGTTGGGGAATGTATTCCAGGTATAAAGTTCTGAAAACATGTGTGAGCTTGGATGTCAGCAGAGAGGGAGTCGTACATGGAGGAAAGAGAGAAAGTCATATCCCACCAAGGCTGTCTGTTGTCTCTGAAAATCCAAATACAGTGTATCGGCCGATTCAAGTCTTGAGATCTTAAAAAGCAATTCTTAACCATCCCCACCACATAATAATCACCACAATTTGCTTCACCATTTAGGTATTAAAGGGATTGACATCAGGACAAGAACAAAGAAATGGGATCAAGAAAAAAAATGACTAAAAAACTGGACTTTGGAAAGCCCTAGTTCACATTCTGTTATATAATAGATGCTACAATCTACTATACATCTACTCACTCTCTCTTACACACACACACACACACACACACACACACACACACTATTCTTCATTGTACTGACTGACTTCTGAAATCCAAAGCTTTTTTAAAACTGTTTTCAAATAATTTAGAATAATTATTGGTCAAGCATGTATTTTGCAACAAAAGGTGTTATAGGGAGTCACAACTTGAAATAAAAAGTGTTTTTGTTTGCTTGTTTTGGAGGGAAAGGATCAAAAATAAGACTAGGAGACAATTCAGACAGTGACCATAACCTGCTGGGAAGGGAAGATGAAACCACCCATGAAAATAGAGTTTTCATGCCAAATATTTAATGTAAAATTAAGACTGACTCTTAAACTCTGGACTTGAGGTGTCACAGGTCCCTTTGATTAGATGGGAAAGTTTCTTTGTTGTTGTTGTATGCCTTCAAGTCATTTCTGACCAATAGTGACCGTAAGGGAACCTATCACAGAGGTTATTGGCAGAAATCAGAAAGGGTTCACCCTTGCCTTCCTCTAAGGCTGAATGTGGTTTGCCCAAGATCATGCAGTGGGTTTCCATGGCCAAGCAGGAATTTGAACCCTGGCTCCCAGTGTCCTAATCCAACATTCAAAGCACTATATACTACAGTGGCTCAAAGTTTCTTTTACTTGCTTCAAAATGTAAGAAGGCAGCCAGCGGCATTTGTGGACCCTTCTACTCATTCTGCTTGGTAGAACTTCAGCGTCAAAGGGCCTCTACAGATGGGCCCTTTGGGCCGTCCTGGAGGCAGGGATGGGGAGGGGCAGCCACACACCGGCCACCTCAACCCCTCCCAGATGACATCCTGATGCCAAGCACTGTTAACGCATGCTGCGCGGCATCAGGATGTCCTTCTGGCGGAGCCTTTTGATGCGCTGCACCGGAAGGGGTGTTAAAGAGATGCACGCCGGCTCTTAGAGTGGCCTTTTGCCAGCTCTGAAAGGAGCGACATTTTGCTGTTCCTTTCCAAGGAGGCAAAAAGGAGGATCGGGGCTGAGGCGTCCGGCAGCCTCGGCTCAATCCTCCGCTTCCCAGGGCGGCCCAGGGCTGCCCGTCTGCATCCCCCCAAAGTTTTGTCCTGTTGGTACCATACCAGGAGGGGGCTCATTTTGTCTCATTAGTGGCCTTCTTCCTGGTTGTTAAAACCTTTATTTTTGTTTTGTTTTTTTACTTATGAATAGCTGCCTCTTCCATTGAATTGCTTTTAACTTACTGGAAGCTATAAAATTAAATGTCTTTTAATGAAAGCTAGTTCTTTCTCTCTATATCCTCCTGCTTTTACTGTTATTTTTGTAATTATTTTACTATACTGTTACCTGCCTTGAGTTCTCCTAAGGAAAGATGGGGTATAAATCTTTTAAATAAGTTAAATGTAATACTTAAAATATTTGACAGTAGTAGCAACCAGAGAATGCAGATCTTAGTTCATGGGAGGTTCATGTGGGAGAGATGTATGAGTTCAATAAACATATTACAGCAGAAGCATGAATCATATGAACTTTTCCTTGCCTCTCTTCAGTACATGAATCACCACTGGACATCTACACATATGGGATTTGTTCTTTTAAGCAGATACACATGTGGGGGTGAAGAAGTATGAGGCCAACTACTGGCACCCTGAAGTAGAAAAAGTGGTGACCTGGCTTGGATAGTCAGGTGGAGCAAGGGCAAAACCTAGTATATTGTATACTGGGTAACCTAGTATATTGTTTGATGAGATGGAGTCAAGGCCATTTTCAGGTCCAAATAATGATTACCTCACTGAGCTTAGGCTCACCAATCTAGTTTGTTTTTAAAAATGCATTTATATCCTGCTTTCCCCAACAATGAGACTCAAGGTGACTTACAAATTATTTTAAAAAAATGGTATACTTTCTTGATGCTCATTGATACTAATTAAACATTCACATTCTTGGAATTCCAGAAATACCATGGAAGAAAATAGAGAGAGGATATTTTAGAACTGACTAACAATGTTTTTGTTTTTTTACTGCAGCTATAGTGCCATCAAAATAGTGGCTGTACCATAAGTGAAGGTAGAGTTTAGTGTGCCAAGGAGCAGAATTTAGAGAAAATGTTTTCTTCCCTTAAGATATTTAGCTATTCAACTGGCTTACAAATCTGCTGCCACTGAGTCAGGAATCCTTTCATGATACAAACAATATCCAGGCTACGATTGTCTACATGTGCAAAGTAAAAGCCCAAGGACAACAGTTATCTCAAGCAGGCAACTCCAGCTCAATACTTCTTTTTGAGTGAAATGCACAGCAAACTACCAATAGGTGCAGTGACCAACTGCTTGTATTTTACAGTTGGTCCTTTGTGTGTGCTGGGGTTTGGTTCCAGGACCCCCTCACAGATACCATAATCCAGGGATGCTCAAGTCCAATTATAAACAACAATGTAGTAAAATGGTATCCCTTATATATAATGGTAAAAATCAAGGTTTGCTTGTTGGCATTTTTTGAGGGAGGAGCAATTTCAATCCATGGATGGTTGAATCCGTGGATGTAGAACCTACGGAGGCTACGGAGGGCTGACTGTATAAGGAAAACTGAGGCTGAGACTACTCTGAATGAGTGTTCGGGAATCTGAGGCAGACAGCATGGCAGATCAACCCACCGAAGTGAGCAAGTTTTTTAGGTCAAATTAATATATATATATATATATATATATATATATATAATCAAAATGATAGTGTTCTTGATTAGAGCCACTTCTTCTATTACCATTGGCCACCTGAATCTCTGGTAAAAATGTTTTAACAAAAAGCTATCGTATTTCTGTTTAGGCAGTTAGGATTTGGTTTTGGTTACTGTGCTTGTAGGCCAATTGTCATTTGGTGAATAAAACTGTCAATTGGTTACAGGGTAGTCTAAAGATATTCAAAAAGCCCCATTAACACTTGATTTACAGATGGGGAATACTGAGTCTACAAAATGAGGCAAAAAACATTGGTGTACCAACCCAAAAAAAGAATTAAGGCAGAAAGACACAGACAAACAATGTAGATAAGTAATTAAATGTTTGTAATCTACTTCTCTCTCTCTCTCTCTCTCTCTCTCAACAGGGAACAGAGGGAGGAACCACTGCTTGAAGACTTAAGGTCCCTTGATACCACCTCTGGCCAACAAGCAGCTATTTTCACCAAGTCCACTATTTCATCACTTTCTCAGCTAAAACCACCTTGAATCCCATCTTGGGAGAAAGGTGGGATTGGGATATAAATTAATAAAATAAATAAATTAAAATGAGACTAAAGGGCTCTGCAGATGGCTCAAAGCACCGTCTTGGAGCCAGGGAAGGGGAGGGGCAGCTGGACACTGGACGCCCCAACCCCTTCCCAAGGACATCATCAGAGTGCCCGCCGTTGCACACGGCGAGCACTCTGATGACGTCCTTCCGGCACAGCATTTTTACATGCTGTGCTGGAAGAGGCGCAAAAGAGCTGCGTGGTGGCTCTTGCGGAGCCCTTTCTGTGGCTTGAGAAAGGAGTGCTATTTTAGTGCTCCTTTCCCAGTCACCAAAAGGGTGGATTGGGGCCTAGGCATGGGGCAGCCTCAGCCCCAATCCTCCACTTCTCAGGGTGGCCCATGGCTGCCTGTCTGCATTCCCTCTAAGAATATATATATATGGGCCTGATACAACACATTGTTGCACATTTTACTAAGACAGGCTAGCAGACAAGCTGGACAGAAACTTGTAGGAAAATCTTATATTAGGGCAGGTCAGCAAACTGAGCAGTCCTGTCAAGCCACCCATTACTCTTTGTATACTGTTGGAGGCCTGAGACCAGAAAATAGAAGCTGGGTGACATGTTGGCAAATTTCCTCAAGATGCCTAGAATTATGCATGCATATACAAAAGTCTGAGATTTCACATGATCAGCCAAACACCTCAAACAAACTCAGCACCGAGAATCAAAACAGAGCCCAATGATCAGCATTCAAAGCACTAAGGAGCCACATGGTCATAGAACTGGGAAAACTGTAATCAACCTGAAAATATCTCACAATCTATTGGTTGATTGTGGTTGCCATACTGTGCCCAAAAGAAGAAAGAGGAAGTTACAGTCAGAATAAAGAGAGACTGCAAGGGTGTATGTAACTTATTTTTTGTTGTTGTGTACCTTCAAATCATTTCTGACTTATGGCAATCCTAAAATGCATCTATCACAGTGTTTACTTGGCAGAATTTGTTGACAGGGGATTTGCCTTTGTCTTCCCCCAAGGCTGAAAGAATATCCCACAAATGGGTTTCTATGGTCAAGGAGGGATTCAAACCCTGGTCCCCCAGAGCTGACCATTTTCTCCTTTCTCATAGAGAGTAATATTCTAGGAATTTAGCAATAAAGTGATTCTAGAGACTTTTGACTGGATGAATATATAGGTAGGTGCATGCTAGGACTAAAGCTAGTAAAAAGGATTTAACAGACTGTTGCAGAGGCCTGAGTCTGCATTAAAGCCAAAGCCAAAGCCAAAATGTCTCTGACTATTAGAACCCTGGGTCAAAGGTTCTCTCATACTGGACCTTCACCAGGTAACATTCTTCAGCAAATATTAAGCAGCTATCACAATAACATTAGTATATATATGTCCCTCAGTGTTGCTTTTTAATGCCAGTATTGCCTTTCTTTGCAAGTTTTTTACCCCAGCTTTATAAATTTCAAAAATGTGCTGCATTTGAAAAAAATCAGAAATCCCCAAACCTCTTCAAACAGGGCTTAAACCCAACAGCTTTTCAAAATTGGAGGAGGCAAAAGGACTGGCTGAAAAAATACCGCCTCTGCTCTGTGCAATCAATTCATGATGAGGGTAGATGAAATAACAGGCCGAACACATGCAACCCTCTGGTAACAAGAGAGTCTTAAGATAAATCCATAAAATATGTTTCAAGCCTGAAAACATCTTCTCCATTTGTTTTGCATTATATTTTAAAAATGAAATATACATTCTTGAATCTTGCTGCAAAGAGCTAGAAGCTGTGATTTAATCACAGCAGCATTTTGCCCCTCTCCAAATTAAAGAATGCTGTAAAACCAATGTTAAATTATGACGTTTCGTATGTGGATTGTTTTGGTTTCTGACAGTGAGCTGTACTTTGTCATACATTAGGTTTTTATTATAAGAATTATTTTTAACTCTGTAGTTAACTTTTAGGTGAACTGTGATATGTAATGCAAGTGTTTCCAACCTTATGAAAAATAAATATGGAGACAGAAGACAACCACTAAGAAAAACATGTCCACAAAAGAGGAAGAAAAAAGAAAAGACAAGAAAAGCCTCAATAGTCAGAAGCATTTAGTTCACTTCCTGTATCTTAATGGTTTAATCC
Organism: Phrynosoma blainvillii; assembly: GCA_026167975.1. Taxonomy (NCBI): domain Eukaryota; kingdom Metazoa; phylum Chordata; class Lepidosauria; order Squamata; family Phrynosomatidae; genus Phrynosoma; species Phrynosoma blainvillii. The sequence continues at coordinate 39,504,473 of JANUYF010000004.1, read as the reverse complement.
ATTTTTAAAACAAAATGGCTTTTCATATATGGCAGCATTTCAGCTTACATGGAAAGCATCCAATTTGTGTGCATCAAGGAAGGCTGATGTACAGAACAAAATATGGAATATGTAAATATGCAACTGATGCCTTTTCAATAGCCAATTCAACGTCAGGCAGTTCTGCAAGTGGTGTGTTTTCAATTTCCTTTTTAAAATAAAAAAACATAGGATATAATAAGCAGTGGCATTTACTTTACTGTTAGCTAGTATAAAGAGTTCCAGATGTATGTCCAGGCATAAAAGATTCTTAAAAATACCCTTCATTGGTTGTGAGTACTATACGTCTGTTAGTCCAAAGAAAAATCAGTACAATACTTCTAAAGCTTCGTGGACTTATCTGTTTTTCTTTGACTGCCATCTTGTTTCTTTAGAATGAAGTCCACCAACCAATGACAAACTTTTAATATCCAAAAATAATGGGCACTTTGTACAAATGTGACCCTCCTGTTCTTATTGGTCTTTTTGTAGCTTTTGAGTTAGCTGTTTTTGGCTAGTAATTTCTGTTGTTAGTGAATTGTACTGAATATGTTTTATTGTTTTTATTGCATTTGTTTTGAATTAGTTTTTCACTTGTACATTGCCCTGAAAGGATTAAAGCTTAAAAGCAGACTAAAAAAATATTAAATAAAATAAATACATAGTAGGCATAAATTGATTTGAAACCCATGGAATAACTGTGTCTACATGTCTTATACAGAAAGCAGCCACATTATTTGATTAACACAATTTTGTTAGTTAAACATTATCATTGGGTTAATATAGCAAAACATAGGGTTATACTCATTGAAACATCCTATGATATAATTATATAGGAAACAACGATTCAAGCACACCACAAGCTCATCATAACATTTAATTACCAGTCTGTATAAATTATTAATTAAAACAATTAACTTCCTGCACAAACGTTGAAGTGTTCATAAAGAATGGTAAGATGCAATAGGCAAAGCTGCCCCAAACAACTATTCTGTGGTGCATTCTAAAGGGATAGTAGTTCCTCTGAACATTGAGACTTTCCATGTTTGTTCATCAGAAATTTTGAAGAGATGGTGGAAAACTATGTGGCTAATATATAATATTAATATATCTTGAATATCCTTGAATTCAGCACCTAACATTATTGAAAAATGCCCTTGATTTGGTAGGTTTTTCAACAATATTGTATGTCCATCTTCATTTACAGTGAACAAAACAAAACAAGTGTCTCCAGATTATAATATGCATGGGTTAGGATCCAACATTGGTGAGTGGTTCTACCCTTTCAAAGCTTGCACAAGAAAACATTCTCCTTGTGAGTATAGTTACAAGGTTGCGAGTTCAATAATAGCCAGGGCTCAGGCTAGACTCAGGCCTGCATCCTTCCGAGGTCGCTAAAATGAGTACCCAACTGTTGGGGGGCAATGAGCTTACAGTTGTAAACCGCTTAGACATCCCATAGCGTGATATGAAGCAGTATATAAATGAAGATGCTTTACTCTGAACACATTTGTACAAGCAGTTCTACCAGCTGTGAAAGGTTGTTTCTGAGTATATGTAAATGCAATACCTAGTGCTATAGTATGGATATTTCCAAAGCTTTAAGTAGTTGGAACAGTAGGAACCACTATCTTGTACTTTCTGTTGTGCGACTGTTAATACTACTGCAGCCCAGTGTTATGCCACTGTTGATTATAGTATCCAAGGCTGTAGTATCCAAGGATATGATGTTCATTTATAAAATGTGTGTGTATGTGTGTGTGTGTATGTGTGTGTGTGTATGTATATAGTCAGCCCCCACATTTGCAGCTTTGATTTTTGCGGATTTGATTATTAATGGATTTGATTAATATGTTCTCTCTAGGAAACTCTAGGTCCTCCAGCACAACTCTCTGGTCAACTTTTGACAGAAGTCACACTGGAGAGCCTACACATTCCTAGAGAGAACATCTAGCCATTTGTAGGTCCTCCAGCATTACTCTATGCTCAACATCTGGTGACTGTTGACCATAAAGTTGTGCTAGAGGACCTACAGATTCCTAGAGAAGAGTTCTCTCAGGTAAAAAAAAGATAGTGTTATTTTCAGTTTTCCCACTTTCATAGGGAGTCCTGCAGCCCTAACCAGGCCCCAATGTACAATACACTAAACTTAATTAAATCTCCATATGTATTACGAAACAACACTACTGGGAAAGAAAAAAACATTACCAGTGTTTTTGTTTATTTTTTTCTTTGGACTAATACTGTAGAATAGTTGACAACTAGTAGTTCCATTTAATCTACGACTATATCACTGATAAAGGTCACAGAAAATGGCTGTAATATCATTAGCCAGTTCATACTTTCAAATCATTGATGTTTTTGTTTAGTGATACATGTGAAATGTTGCACTCATTCACAGTATTGGCTACTATTGATAATAAATAAATTAAATAATAAAGGAAGATGTAGTAATGGAACAGTTGGCCTAAATATTCTATAGGCACCAGATCTTGTCTGATCTTGGAAGCTAAGCACAGTCAGCCCTGGTTAGTCTTAGATGGGAGATTGCCAACAAATACCAGATGCTGTAGGCTATATTTCAGAGGAAGGAACTGGCAAAAGCACCTCTGAGTATTCATTACCTAAGAAAACCTTATGAAATTCATGGTGTCACCATACATCAATAAATGACTTGAAGGCACATACACAGAGAAAGTGTAATGGAAAAACACTGAATGGCACAGCTGAACACTGTTGGTGGCACAGCTGAAAAAGCATTCCCCCAGTATTTAAGAGAGCATATTTATATTTAGTTTTAATTAAATAATAAGGATTATGGGAGGTCTGAAAATAATTGATTGGTTACTCTTGCGTTTATTATTTTCAAATAAACAAAATTTTATTTTAAAGTTAGGAATGACCAGTAGGGGAGTCCATTCTCTGAGCTGAGGACTGCAGAGAGTGGAGAAGAGGCAATATTTTCCCATTTCAAAATGTGAAGTCTGTAGACACAAGACTTGGAACTTTGCCCAAGATCTCATTTGACTTGGACAAGGAAATTGGCTAGCAGTGCAAAAGCCATCGTTGTCCAACTGATAGTTGGAGAAGTCAAGCAGGTAGTGCAACCCACCCTTGCAGGGGTGTAGAAGAACTCTGTTCTCCAATAAATTATGAGAAGGTTTTTTGGGTGTTTTTTTTAGTGCTTATTGGCTGCTGAAATTGCAGGCTTTGTGCTTTTTGTGGAATATTCTTTCTCTCTGGAAAGGTTTGAGTGGTTTTAACTGAATTTGATTTAGTTTGTTTTTTGTTAATGAATAGTTTCCTTTTGTGTTAAATTTGGCAACAGAGCTGATGTAGACGTTAAAAGAGCTACCAATTGTATGAATGGGAAGTTGCCAGCATGACTTGCCTTAGCTGATATAGTGGACAAAAGAAAATTTACAGGAATGGAACAACTAAAGAATGAGGCTGATACCTATCTATCTATCTATATATCTATCTATAAATGAATAAAAAGCAAACCAACAAGCTTCTCTCAAGCTTGTCTTTGATCCCAGAAGGATGCAGTGAATCACTGAAAGTATTTATTTAAGGGACTAACAAGCAGAACTCATAAATATATATTAAGCAAAATATTTTGGCTTCCTCTTTCTTCAGTTGCAAATTTGTTACTAATTTATTGATTTTACAGCCTCTACAGACGGGCCCTTTGGGCTGTCCTGGAGGCAGGGATGGGGAAGGGCAGCCACACGCCGGCCACCTCAACCACTCTCCGAAGACATCCTGACGCTGCATGCCATTACGCACGGCGTATGGCATCGGGACGTCTTTCTGGTGCAGCCTTTTGATGCGCTGCACTGGAAGGGGCACCAAAGAGCTGCATGGCAGCTCTTAGAGTGGCCTTTTGCTGGCTCTGAAAGGAGTGGCATTTTGCTATTCCTGTCTGGGTAGGCTAAAGGGAGGATCGAGGCTGCATTGTCCGGCAGCCTCAGCCTCGATCCTCCACTTCCCAGGGCAGCCAGGGCCATCTGTCTGCATCCCTCCTAAGTGACTGAAGAAGGTGGACATCAAAACGTTTTGGTCGTGATATATATTTTAAAGTTCTGTTTCAAGGTGGGGCACAGACAACAAAACAACAATTTAAAACAATCTAAAATTGTAAAACATTCAAAGACAGTCTAAGTACAATTTGAAACTGTAAAATGATTTCCAACAGTGAAAAACAGAGCCCAGTCTACACAATGTATACTACATCAAAACACTACAAACTATTCAGGTCATGAATATATGTGAATATACTAAAGAAATAAATATTCTGTAGTTAAAAAAAACACATACATTGAATCAATCAGTGAATTTAAGGCAATGCCAGCTATATCTAAAATACACTCATGGTCTTGTTACAGTTCTAGAGAAAAGGAATTCTGGGGGGGGATCTTCACATAACTGATGCATTCTTAGTTATTGCTTGACAAATGTAAGAGACAATTACTATGATTTTTTAAAAATCCCATGGAAAATAATTCAAAGATATAGCCGTGTTAGTCTGTAGAATCAGTATGTAGAGAGATCTTGTAGCACCTTTGAGACTGCCAATTTCTTTTTTTCCCAGTTAGTCTCAAAGGTGCTACAAGATCTCTCTACTATGAAAAATAAATTCTACTTGGCTTGAATGTAGGGATGCAGAGGTCCAAGTTACATCAGACTACAGATTTACAAATAATCCTGATATTAGGGAGAATGAAAATGATTGACTTTTGGACAAAGATTATTCTTCGGCACAACATATAAAGTCCACTTCATTTTATGTATTATAAAAGGCTTTTCAAGGGGGGGGGGAACCTCAAATTTTACACTTTGGTGAAGATTGGGGGAAACTGATTGTTACCCTATAGCTGGATGTCTGATGACTTCATCCTATTTCCTCCAAGAAGAGTAGGAAATAATACTGAGAAGGAATGGGAACTCATGAAGAGGCCACAGCAAACAGATGCAAATCCAGTTACTTATCTCAGAGGGACCACCTTCACCCCATAGTCCACCTCCTCCTTTAAGAGAGACCAACAATGATTTTTAGCCCACCCTCTATGAATGAAATGCATAAGGGCAAACAAAGATTCCTTCTTGGAGACCTAGAGCTTTGTAATTCTCTTCTAAAGAGAAAGCCTAACACTAAACATCTTCCACTATTTTTTTACAGGACAAGTATATCCCTGTGAGGTTATAGAAGTATAGGAGAATAATAAAGATAGCTTCCTATAAGTTGAGCCATTGGTAATGGAGAGGATTTAGATGTAAATAGTCTATTGGTATTTAGCAAAATAGTTTTTATCAAAATAGATAATGTGAAATGCTTTTTCCTCAGCAAAATGTTTGTTTTTCTTATTATAAGTGAAGACAAAGAAAATAACATACAATAGATTCAGAGGTTGATGTAGCAATAGCTGTGATCTTCAACACATAGTGAACACAACTTTGTGAAATTAAATACAGTATTTCCTTTCAGTGGAACGTTTTAGTAGCTTTAGTAACTTTCTATGTTGTTGTTGTTTTTGTTGTTGGCCTTTAAGTCATTTCTGACTTGTGGCAACCCTAAGGCAAACCTATCAGAGGTTTTTCTTGGAAATATTTATTCAGAGGAGGTTTGCCACTGCCTTCCCCTGAGGCTGAGAGAATATGACTTGCCCAAGGTCGCTCATTGGCTTTCTCGGCGAAGCAGGGAAGTGAACTCTAATCTCCAGAGTTGCAGCCCAACACTCAAACCACTATGCCACACTGGCTCTCTTGTATAGCCTTACCTTATTCTTTTAAAATACAAAAACAGCACTTACGCATTGGCTCCATGTGATCAACTATTGTTTAAAATAAATGGAAAATCATCCTATTTACTTTTTTAAAAACTTCTGCTTATTACACCAAGGTTTAAGCAAAACACTTGGTAAAACATGTTTGTAGCCTAGACACTGAACAAAAAGACAGTATTAATGAAAAAGGCGCTTATCACAGCAGCAATCCACAAGAATTATGTAACCAATACAAAAAGTTCAACTTCAGAAAAATAGATCTGTAATTTGGATTTTAGCCCTGACATAAATGGAAAAATAGATATATAATCTGAGGACACACTAATGTATTTTAAAAATTATATCGTATAAAAGCTTGGACTAAGGGCTTTACTGTATGAGCCCTTTTCTCACCGCAATTGTGTTTGTCAGTGAAAATGGAATTATACCTGCTTGTATTATAGCTATTACTTTACATCTTCGCAATTGCGCTATTGACACCATCATGCTCTTTTGCTGACCTGATACAGCGCTCAAAGGAGCAGTGGCAAGCTGCTCCTTTGGGACAGTCTGTTTTGCCCCAATGGCTTTTTTAGAAGGAAGAAAATTTCCTGCAGCAATTGAACTTCCTTAGAACACTGTGCTTATACTAACTGGGTGGTCATAGCAAAGGACTGTAGTGAAGGCCCTAGAATTTTAATTTCAAATGTCAGCACTATGGAAACTCAGGGGTATAAAGGGAGAAACTCAAGCAGTGCATACGAGTATGCTGATAACAAGATATGGAGGGATTTTTTTTTCTTGGACTTAATGCAATTAACCATTGTTTAAAAAAATAAGATGGAAGGAAATATAGAGAATTATACATCTCCTAACAACTACATTTGACTCCTAGGGAGAACTGATATCAACAAGATCAAGTTTTTGTTTCTCAAAAGAGCAGTTATGTTGGATCTAAAAGTTCTGACCTATGGGAGGAAGGAGCTTCCATAGCTTTTCTACCTGCAGTTCCCCCTTTTGGCAAGAGCTGAAAAATGAGAAATATTGTCCAGACTAAATCCTTGCCTGATGTCCTTCATGTTACCAGTACAGAGAAAACAAACATTACCAGATCTTCAGTGAAAAATGAAAAACTATCATGGGGCATAATCACCTATGGGCACAGAATACCATCACTTTGTCTCTTGGAATATCTGTGGTGAAAACTAATTTGGTTTTTACACTAGAAAAGAAAACAAATTTTAGTCTGGAAGATCTATTAAGGATTATCACAATGTGTGATACTAGTCTTTCTCCTTTCTCTACCATCTCAAGTTTAAGATAAATTGCTACTTCCAGCTAGGGAAGTCACAGGTGTCAACCTGTGGTCCTGTAATAACTCCTGCTGACTGCCCCTTCGATACCCAGATTTCAATATCCAAAGACTGGCGTTATCCAAAGATGATCAGCTATAAGAATCTGTATCAGTTAAAGGTAACAGAAAAAGTGGTTGATAGACTTTTACGCATATCATGTTTATATAAATATACAGTATTGACCAAGTTTCCCTTAACTAAAATACTTGGGATCAGAAGTGTTTTGGATTTTGGAATATTTGCATATAGATAATAAGATATCTTGGAGATGGGCCCCAAGTCTAAACATGACATTTATTTATGTTCATATAAACCTTATGCATATAGTCTGAAGGTAATTTTATACAAGGTATTTTAAATAATTTTGTGTATGAAACAAAGTTTGTCAACACTGAGCCATCAGGATGTAAAGGTATCACTCTCCCAGCCACCCATGCGAACAATTTTTGACTTTGGGGTATTTCAGATTTCAGCATTCCGGAAAAGGGAGACTGCAAATTTGATAAGCATGCCTTCTATTCCTTCATCCAAGTCATTGATAAAGATGTTGAATAGCTCTGGGCCCAGTATAGAACCCTGTTGCACCCCACTAGTCACATCTCACCAGGATGAATAGGAGCCATTGTTGAGCACCCTTTGGGTTTGGCCGGTCAACCAATTACAAATCCACCTAACAGTTGTATTGTCTAGCCCACATTTTCCCAGCTTGTCGGAAAGAATATCATGGGGGACCTTGTCAAAGGCCTTACTGAAATCAAGATGTGCTATATCTACAGCATTACTTTTGTCTACCAAGCTGGTAATTTTATCAAAAAAGGAGATCAGATTAGTCTGGCATAACTTGTTTCTCAGAAAACCATGTTAACTTTTTGTGATAATGGCATTGCTTTCTAAATGTTCACAGATGTTCTGTTTAATGATCTGCTCTAGAATCTTTCCTGGTAATTGTTGGGATCCTCTTTTTTTCCCCTTTTTGAAGATGGGGACAATATTTGCCCTCCTCCAGCCTACTAGGACTACTCCTGTTCTCCAGGAGTTCTTAAAAATTATTGCCAATGGCTCTGAGATTACACTTGCCAGTTCTTTTAATACCCTTGGATATAGTTCATCTGCTCCTGGAGACTTACTGTCATTTAGATTAACCAGGTATTCCTGTACTCCCTCTTTACTTATTCTGTGCAGCATTTCTCCTATTGTGTTCTCTGTTCCATTTTCCTCAGGTTGAGCACCCTTTTCCTTTTCGGAGAAGACTGAGGCAAAGAAGGTGTTCTGCCTTGTCTCTGTTCCCTGTTAGCATTTTACCATCTTCTCCACGTAGTGGCCCTATCATTTCCTTTTTCTTCCTTTTACTATCTTGTTTGCAAGAATATCATGGGGGACCTTGTCAAAACCCGTACTGAAATCAAGATGTGCTATGTTTACCACATTCCCTTCATCTACCAAGCTGGTAATTTTACCAAAAAATGAGATCAGATTAGTCTGGCATGACTTGTTTTTGAGAAAGCCATGTTGACCTTTAGTGATTATGGCATTCCTTTCTAAATGTTCACAGACTCTCTGTTTAATGATCTGCTCTGAAATCTTTCCCAATATTGATGTCAGACTAACTGGACGATAGTTGTTGGGATCCTCTTTTTTCTCCTTTTTGAAGATGGGGACAATGTTTGCCCTCCTCCAGTCTGCTGGGACTTCTCCTGTTCTCCAGGAGTTCTCAAGGATTATTGCCAGTGGCTCTAGATTACCTTTGCCAGTTCTTTTAATATCCTTGGATGTAGTTTATCTGGTCCTGGAGACTTAAATTCATTTAGCTTAATCAGGTATTCCCGTACTACGTCTTTACTTATTCTGTGCTGCATTTCCCCTGTTTTGTCCTCTGCTCCATTTTCCTCAGGTTGAACACCCTTTTCCGTTTGTGAGAAGACTGAGGCAAAGGTGTTGAGTAGTTCTGCCTTTTCTCTGTCCCCTATTAGAATTTCTCCATCTTCTCTGAGCAGTGGCCCTACCATTTCCTTCTTCTTTCTTTTGCTATGGACATACCTCCAAAAGCCCTTTTTATTGTCTTTAACCCCTCTAGCAAGCCTGAGCTCATTCTGTGCTTTGGCTTTCCTGACTTTACCCCTACATGTGATAGCTATTTGTTTGAATTCCTGTTTAGTGAGTTCACCCCTTTTCTATTTCTTATACATCTCTCATTTAAAACTGAGTTCTTTTGTCATCCAACCTGATTTCTTGAGACATCTCCCATTTTTCTTCCTCGTTAGAACAGTTTAAAAGTGTGCCTTCAGTATCTCCCTTTTGAGAAATTTCTATCCATCTTGAACTCCCTTCTCTTTTACTATTCCTGACCACGGGATCGCCCCCAGTATTCCCCTAAGTTTACTGAAATCAGCTCTCCTAAAGTCTAGAATGTATGTCTGACTATGCCTGGCTTTTCCTTTACATTGTATAACAAACTCCAAGCGAACATGATCACTCCCACCAGTTCCACCCCATTAACTAGGTCATCCTTGTTGGTTAAGATCAAATCTAAAATGGTTGATCCCCTTGTTTCCTCTTTCACCTTTTGGACAATGAAATTGTCTTCCAGGCAAGTAAGGAATTTGCTATACTTCAACATTTGGGCTGAGTTTGATTTCCAACAATATCAGGATAGTTGAAATTACCCATCACTACTACATCTCTCCTTTCTGAGGGTGTGGCCATCTGTTCTAGAAAGGCATCATCCAATTCCTCAGTCTGAGTTGGGGGTCTGTAGTAGACTCCCACAACATCCCTGTTAGAATCACAGAATCATAGAGTTGGAAGAGACCACAAGGGCCATCCAGTCCAACCTCCTGCCATGCAGGAACTCAAAATCAAAGCATCCCCAACAGATGGCCATCTAGCCTCTGTTTAAAGATCTCCAAAGAAGGAGACTTCACCACACTCCAAGGGAGTATGTTCCACTGTCGAGCAGGAAGTTCCTCCTAATATTGAGGTGGAATCTCTTTTCCTGCAGCTTGCATTCATTGTTCCGGGTCCTGTTCTCTGGGGCAGCAGAAAACAAGCTAGCACCCTCCTTAATATGTTGTTTCTCTTCCCTTTAATTTTTATCCAAATACTCTCCACCTAGCTTCCAGGATTTAAGTCCTGGATCTCTTCACAGATGTAGACATCCCTGACATATAATGCTGCTCCTCCTCCTTTCCTTTTGGCCTATTTCTCTTAAAAAGGTTATATTGTAGCAGAGTTCCACCCCAGAGTTGAAGACGAGAGAGACCGAATTGATCCAAGCAAGCACTCCTTTATTTTCTGGCCAGGGCGGCAGCATGCCAAGATAGCACTCAAAGAGCCACCGCACCCAGCTATTGTTCTCCAGAGTTTTGAAGAAAATTACTTATCGCAGGTTTAAACTGATTGGTTACAAGCATCTACTGTGTTAGCTACTAATTGGTTGCATGCTCTGTCCACGAGCTGATCATGCAACTCCTGATTGGCCATATACTACAGAGCACAGACCATCTTCCTAACTCCTTATATGGCTACTGTTTTCAAACTAAGCAAATCAAGTAGATGAAAGACAAAGGAAGTAGGTGAAAGGTAAAAGACCCTTCTCGAAGCAGCTCCAACTCCCTTTGTCTAGGCCAGGGGTAGGCAACCTTTCCCCTTTAAGGGCCGAGGGACTTCAGCTCCCAGAAGCCTCAGCCATGTTGGCCAATAGTCCCATGTTGGCCAATAGCTCCTGGGATTCTGGGAGCTGAAGTCCTTCGGCCCTTAAAGGGGAAAGGTTGCCTACCCCTGGTCTAGGCAAATTGAACCGAGCAAGCAGGAATACAAAAGCAGAAAGCAATGGTTACTCCATTCTATCTCCTCTCAATACCTCTCTATTATTATATTCCAATCATGAGTCTCATTCTACCAGGTTACAGTGATGCCTATTATATCATATTTGCTTTGTTGTGTTAGAAGTTCATCTTGCTTCTTTCCCATGCTCTGTGCATTAGTGTACAGACACTGAAGACCATGGGTTGTCCCTCCTAGCTGCCTGTGTAAAGTTTTCTTCCTCCCACTGTTGGGTCCCTGCACTATTTGCCTTGTTTCCTCTATAACAGTTTTACTATTATCTCCAGCCCATGATGTACTCCTGCCTTCCAAAATACTGTCTCCCTCCACCACATAACTCAGTTTAAAGCCCTCCTGATCAATTTTTTGAGACTATTGGCAAAAACTTTTCTGCCAACTGGGTGAGATGCAACCCATCCCTTGCCAGAAGTCCTCTCTCATGGAACTGCAGACCATGATCCAAGAATCAAAATTGTTCTCGGCAGCACCATCTGTGGATCCATTTGTTTATATCTGCTATTTTCCTCTACCTTTCTGTACCATGCCCTTCAACTGGGAGAAGAGATGAGATGATAACCTGTGCATCCAGCTCTTTCACTTCCTATCCAGAGCCTCATAATCCGTTATGATATTCTGAAGGCTTTGCCTTGCACTATCATTGGTTTCCACATGGACCAAAAGGATGGGGTAATAGTCAGTAGGCTTGACAAGTCTTGGCAGCCTCTCTGTCACATCATGGATCTTCGCCCCAGGGAGACAACACACCTCCCAAGACATCTTATCAGTCCCACAAACCACCGATTCTGTGCCCCTCAGCAAGGAGTCCACCACCACCACCACACCCTCCTCTGAGGCTTACCAACAACTATTCCCTGTGATGATACACACCAGAGTCCCCTGTGTTGTCCCTGAGGACTGTCCCTGCTGCTCTTCCTTGTCATCCCTAATAAGGGAGAGAGCTTCAAATCGATTCTGTAGATGCAAGCTCACAGAACAATCCCTAGTTTCTCTACTTCTGTATGAGGCATTCCTCCATCTATCTCCTGTGTATGTGAAGTGACCTCTCTAGAAACTTCCTGTGTTTGTTCCCCATCCAGGACATCCATTCTGTTCTGTCCAGGAAAACCTCTTGCTCCCTAATATGCTGAAGTGACCCTACTCGGGCCTCCAGCTGCTGGACCTTCTCTTCCAACAGGGCTACCAACTTGCACTTGGTGCAGATGAAGTCACCTACATCCATAGGCAAGAAGATAAACATCCAACAACTGACTGCAGCAGCTCCCTCACTATCCATATTGAGAAGCAAGTCTCTGACTCACTTGCTCTGAACAAAAGCCATTTGCTCTGAACTTAGCTCCTTAAAGAAAAACAGTTAAAATGCCACAGAGAATTCTCAAACACAACTCCCAGGTCTTCTTTTGCTCTGTGCTCCGAGTCTTCCCTGACTGTGAAAATTTGCGGGCCATTAGGCATGTGCCTCTGAAGCAGTTCCAAACAGCTAGGCTGTTACCCTCCCCCCTTTATGGTTCACCAAAGCCCCACCACACAGAATAAAAACACTCCAAGTTTGAAAAAAAATCACCCAATGAAAATGGCTTCTTAGCCACAGGTTCCTCTCTTCTGTGTACATGTAGGCAGATGAGTATGAAATGAAGTAAGATGACTGGAGAAGTGGAAATGAAATTTTCCCAATTTTTAAGATGCATCCCAGTGTACTTAATTAAGATCAATAGAACTTATTTCGAAATACATAATCCTAGAACTGGGATCCCTGTTTACCTTGGAAATGAAATGATTTGCTGGCAATGTCTTGATAAATTAATTTAAAATCTATACTATTTGTAGTTAGCTACCACACAAGGGATGTGGTGGTGTAGTGGTTGAGATTCCCATTCTGACAATGGTAAGGTCGGAAGGTTGGCAGTTTGGGGCCTGAGTGTTACATGATAGGGTGAGCTCCTGTCACTAGTCCCAGATCCTGCCAACCTAGCTGTCCAAAAGCATGCAAATACAAGTAGATAAATAGGTACTGCTTAGGTGAGAAGGTACAGTGTTCTGTGCAACCATACTGGCCACATGACCATGGAATCATCTTTGGACAATGCTGGCTCTTTGGCTTGGTAATGGAGATGACTACCGGCCCCTACAGTTGGTTACAACTAGATATTCATGTCAAGGGAAAACCTTTTGCCTTTACCACAGAAATCTCATAGCAGAATGTACTTCAAAAAGCTATCTGGAATTTCAAGATGAGTAAACGGACACTGAGAGCCAGTGTGGTGTAGTGGTTTGAGCACTGGACTATGACTCTGGAGACCAGGGTTTGAATCCCCACTTGGCCACAGCAAACCACTGGTTGACCTTGTGCAAGTCACAGACTCAGCCTCAGAAGAAGGCAAAGGCAACCCCCCACTGAACAAATCTTGCCAGGAAACCCCATGATAGGTTCACCTTAGGGTCACCATAAGTCAGAAACTACTGGAAGGCACACAATAACAAGAAGGATATACAAAACTACTAAAATGTTCCATTGAAGGGAAATACCATATCTCATTTCACAAACTTGTATACACTGTATGTTGAAGTTTGAACCAATTGTTTTATCAACTTCTGGGTCAGTACACTGTGCTCTCCCAAATCAGGCCAGAGAGCCCCTGAATCCTCCCAGGCAAATTTGCTGGGGGGGGGGGAGAAACAACATGGGGAACTCTGTGTGTATTACCATTATGAGAGATGTGAATTGGAGATAACCTATCTCGTCTTATTGCAGATTATCAATACAAAATATAAGTGTTTTGTCCTTTAAAAAACTGATATCCAATTTTTATAAAAGGGAACTAGAGCATACAAATGGAAGATTAGAAACAATACACACAGAAAGAATCCACCAAAGTATATTATTAATAGAAGGTACACAATAGCACATTACTCTGCCATACATATAAATCCTCCAAGCAAGTCCATTATATTACCTTGTCTATATTTTTTTTATTTCCATGTAGGACCAAATTAGCTATTAAATTAGTCTGACAGTAGAAATTAAATATCCATCAATTCAGGAAGCATCATTTATATTTTATACAGGATTACAAAGGTATTCAGAGCTTATTAAGAACAACAATGGTGTGGAGGAAGGAAAGTGGTGGATGTAGGAGAGGAAGCTTGATTAACAACAGAGACAAATATTGATATAAATACTTGAGTTATACTATATAAAGCACATTTGCCCACCACAAATTAGTATACCTAGAGATGAGTTGCACTGGGAGTCAATCTGTAGAAAGAGACATTTGAAAATATAGAAAGAGATGGTGATTGTGGCTCTCAAGATTTATCATAAAGGAAAAAATGTTTCACATGTCCAATTACAAGGAAACAATTTTTGTTTTTAAACTTAATAAGCATTTTATTAAAATGTCCCAAATTATATATTATTTCCTCTTATTCCATATTTTCTATATTATTAAAGTTGCATTAAGTTTGATGTTTTGTTGTCATAAAGGTATATTATTAGTTTATGCCCTACCACCTTGAATGGTTTGCTGAAATGTTGTTTAAAAAGTAATGACAGATGTTGACTAACAAGTTCAGGCAATGTAAATCCCTCTTATGACTTTTCTCAGCTTACTGTATTCGCATCTTAGGGTATTTTTAAAAAAATGTTAGATATATTTAAACTAAAAGACTTTAGCTATCAGCATTGGGTCTAAATACCCTAAAGGTACTAGATATAATCTGATCTTGGAAGCTAGACTAAAGGATGAAACAGGCAGGCAGTAAGCATCAGCTTGTCGGAGGTATAGGGACGTGGTGGTCAGACAGTGCACAGCTGACCACATATGCGCTGGTGTCACAGCGTTGTGATGGTGTGGCGTTTACATGCACCACAGGAACGCCAAAAAGCCACAGCAGGGGCAAGCCAGAGCAAAAAGGAGCAGCAATTTGCTGCTTTTTTGGTGCGCTGGCTAAACGTCAGAGGGGGCCACAGTGTGAGGCTGCCATGGCACCCACCCAGCTCTTTCAGGAGCAGCATCAAGGGGTGGTCAATTTCATCCCATAGTCAGACTTAGTTTGTATCTGGATGGTGGACCACCAATGAATACCAGGTGCTATAGGCTGTGTTTGACAGGAAGGAACTGGCAAAAACCCCTCTGAGTATTCTTTGCCTAAGAAAACCCTATGAAAATCATAGGATTGCCATGAATTAACAGGGGACTTGAAGACCCATACACACAGAGAGGTATCATTTTTATAGCATTCCAATCATTTTAAGTCAATCTGCATGGGATTCTGCTTCATTCACAATTCAGAGCTGCTGCTGCTGCTGCTGCTGATGATGATGATGATGATGATGCCACTAATGGCTATACAGTGTGCTTGCCCCATATGCAGGCTTGCCATCCACAGACTTGAGCTCTGCCTGGGGGGCACAAAATGGCATGCACACTCACAGGGAGCATGCAGCCATTAGAATCAATGGGACTCGAGGTCCTGTGTTTTTTTCCATACACAGGGAGGGGGTCCAGAATGGATCTCCCCCGCATATAACAAGGGCCCACTGCAAGGTACAATAATTGTTATGTAGATATCAATATCCATGCCAGCTTATGAAGTGGCAAATAAAATACAGATTTCTGACTGCAGAAAATTAAAATTCTACACGGGGAGAGACAAAACAATATGGACTTGAGATTACAGGGACATAATTTGAAGGGTTGTTTTTCTCTGTTCAATGGGACATAATCATCATCATCATCATCATCATCATCATCATCATCATCTGACAATTAGTATTTCTTCAGTAATTTTATCCACCTTAGAAATATATCTTTTGTTCGTATTTTGGGAACAGGATGAAATTCTTTTGTTAGGAAAAGTATTTGAGTAGCTACTAGAAAACATTGTTCTGAGTAGATATTTTGCAGTGTCGAAATTCAAAATGGTTGCCACCATCCAAAAGGCTTCCCTTTTGCCACTAACTGGTGCTTCGTTTACTACAGAAAACAGTTCAATGCCTCCAGAAAAATGCACACTTCTAGAGGATGGATAAACTAATCTAGAAGCTCATTTTATTTGAGAATTACCTGATTCAGTGGTCCAAGAAAGACAGTGATTGAAGCAAGTTTATTAAAAAATGAGGACAAAGTACTGTACTATTTTCACACCAGAAAGACTAGGAATAGCAGTTTGTACATTTGAATTTCCTTCTTTTCTAAAAAAAATTAGCATGCCTTAATTCTCTACCCCCACACCAATGCTTTATTAGCATATCTAGTTTTAAATTATCTAAAAACCATTTTGGAGGGAACATGGGGAAGGTTAGAAAGTAACAGTGCAACTTATAATTGGAATGAATTCCCTCTAAATTCAATGGATCTGAGTCTAAAATCAAAACATTGAAAAAAATCAGCTCAATGGTTTTAGACAAACTACGTCGGAGAAATGGGCATTTCATGAAGCCATTCATCTTGGAATTTCTGAATCAGATTTATCAATTTTTGATTAAGTTATTGTTTCTCTCTGTTCTTTCAGTTCCATTCAAATCACTGGATCCATACAAAATGGCTGAAAGTCTGTTTCATATAAGTATAACTTGCATTAATTTGATGTTTAAAATCAGAGTATATACATTAAAAAATCAGAGTATAAAACCTTTTTAAATACAAACTCTCTACGTTCAATAGTAAACCTATATGGAATATTTTCATCCATTTCCCCTATTATTTTTCATAGGATTTTAGAGACAGCATTAGTAAATTAATGATGTTCTCAGAACCACTGTTAACCCAGTTATGAAAGCCAGTTTGAGATGGATTTAGCTATAAGATGAAACTAGGGTGTGAATTAAAAATATCACCAAATACACTCACTAAACATTCCTCTTTTGAGTTCAATAAAGTGATTCTATCCTTTTATCCTCAAAAAACATGCAATGCTACACATTTGTAGAAAAATGTGTTGTCAATACATGGAACAGTAAGCTTAAACAAACCCTGTCAGAATTTATCAACTTACCTTAGACTATTGAAAGTAACAGTACCATCTGGTGCCAAAACAAAACAAGAACTTTTCGCAACTACTCAACTGCGATTAGTAAGACATTATTAACAGTAGATATATAGTGCTTTCTTCTTAAAACCCTTTGATTTTTGAACCCCCAGTTTCACTTATTGCTTTGATTACTATAGCTGAGATAGCACAGGGGAATGGCTTCAACTATAATGGTTCAAGTAATCAGAAGGCAGTAGATGCACATTTATCTTTCCTATCAAGAGTAACTATATTACTAAAGTTTACTGACAAATATTAAATAATATATGTATGTACGATAAAAATCTATGAAGGTAAAACAGTTATTCTTTCTCCTGTGGTGAGAAAATATAGCCCTCTCAATACAGTTGGTTCTTCCCAGGCATTTTCCCAAGTTAACTGGTTTAATTGTTACATTTTTTTGTTTACATATTGACAGCCCTCGCACAAAATCACAATTAAGGCAGTACAACTATGCTTTAGAATGATGTTTAAAACAGAATAATTGTAAATGGTTGGCAAACCTCAAAGGAAATGCAATTTGAAACGCGATTGCAAAGCTTGGTTTGTCTCCACCAGAAATGAAGATAAGAGAAAATAACTGGGTCAAAATAGGGCATAATTCTCATTAAAGGTAAACAATATGTCATTTCTATGCTAGCATCAAACAGTGCATGCCACCTGTTCTGCAGGTGTTAGTAAGTATCCCATTATCAAGTAATGAGTGAAGTATCTCGGTTGTAGACCAGGAATAAGGCTTCATCTAGAACTGTCCCAGGCAGCCTTCTAAATGAGCTTCCTGTGGCAGACCGTCAAACCACACTACAGCTATTCAACACCTATGTGCTGTGTAGGTGTCCACATCTAAGGATAGCCACCATTTTTATCAGGTCTCACGTTATGTGGCTATGAAAGAACTGCTGGAATAGTTCCCTCAATCCTGTGGACAACTCAAGGTTCTCATGTAGGAACTCTGATCATGCGGTGATCCTAGACTGCACTGAAGGTCTTAATGAAAAAGATACCAAGTTGGTCAGAATCACACCCACTGCCACAATCACCATCATTATTAAATAAGTGAAAAAAGGAATACATTCTCAGAAAATAGCCCCAATAGGAATCTGACAATGCCCAACAGGTAACTGAGAAGACCCACTTGCCCTGGCTGTTCCACTTTCCTGGACTATGGAAAATTACTTCAGTCAGCTTCATTCTTCTCTGAAAGGAGAGGATGAGTGAAATGCTCTCCCAGCAAATTTCAAGGAAATGAACAGTACTGGGCTAACTGTGGCTTGGTGGGATATTATCTCCTGAGGCCACCATTTCTTCAAATGCTAGAAAACAAAAGCAAACATTTTGCTCTGAATTACAGTTTGATTCTAAATTGCTGCTAAGAGAACCAATGATTTATTGTGATTTCTGAACTGATCCACAAAGCTCAAGCTAACTGTAATGGTCAATTCTGAAAGCCACATAATGCAGTGATTCCCCCCACCTTTCCATTATTCTATGAATGTCACAGGTTTTGTAATGGATATTGTGCTACAGACAAATAAACTTGATGATGATGAGGAATGTCACAGACATGTTTCAAATACCTAATGTGGACCCGAAACACATGGGCAAAATGACGTGGCTTCAGGTCACGTTGGGGCGTGCCATTTAGACAACATGTAAATTCACTTCTTTGTTTAAAAAAGATTAACAGCCATAATGGCTAAGCCAAGACATCTTCAGCACTACATGAAATACTCTTCTACTGTGTTGGATCATTAAGTGAAAACACGACTCAGCATCTAGAAAAGCACTATATATGGACATTTTCTTTGAAACTACTGTTGTCTATCTAAATGTCCTTTGCATTATCTTACACATAAGCAGAGTAATTTCATTTAATGCACCCATGATTAACAAATTACAGCAAGGGAATATGATGCCAAGTAATCCTTATGAATGGTTCATTAACAAAAAAAACAGTTCAAAGTAACAGCATTTAAAACAGTCTATATCAGAATCAAGTTTTTGAAATTCAGCAGAAGGGAAGGAAAAATCTTTCTGATACAGAATTAATCCTGGCAAATCTAGGTGCTATTTGATTTCCTGCAATTGCTATTAAGGTGAGAATAAAGCAATTTAAGAAAGCACTATGCAGGAACATTCTGTTTCTCTTTTCACATTTAGGTATATCACATGTTTAATACTATAGATTCTCTTACATTTCTGCATTAGAGAACAATCCTAACTATCTAAGACAGCCAAGAAACAGGTAACCTGACACTAAGCCAGCTGAATCTCTGTTGAACTCATACCCATACCATCTTAGTGATATTGGAAATTATCCTCACCCTGGCCTTTCTGCCAAAATTATGGCTGTCTCTCTGGACTGGAAGAAGTTTGGCTCTGGCATAATCTAGCTTCTCCCACCCTTCTCCACTCATTTCTTGGCTCTTCTGCTGGCATATTTTCTGCTGGCAGTTCTTCTTGCAGATGGTTCCGTCAACAGATCTCTGAGATCAGATGGCAGAAGGGGTCTTCTGCCAGCAGAAGAGGCTAATGCCTAATTCTTTGACAGCCAGTATGCCTTTGAGTTAGGACTGCACAGCAAATCTACAATATTCAGGCATCCTCTTGCTCATCAATTATTTGCAAAACTAAGCAATACACAAAGATACACACACACACTGAAGTCTTACAAAATGTGTTTTGTTTGCAAAACAACTAAATGATAATACTTTATGATTTGGGCATCTGGAAACATTTCTTGTCCTCCCCAAAACAGGGTCATGACCTAGTGATATGAAAGTTATCTCTGTTAGAGAGATTAAGAAAGAATAATAAAATGAATGGATAAAATGAAGGCATCCTCTTATTTGTAACTTAAGTCTGAACCTTGGTGTCACTAGGGTTGGCATCACCCAGTGTGGTACCTCATGGTGTCACTGACCTTCTCCCATCTCACAGCATACAGAATCTTTAGCAATGTTTTTTGTATGAATGTTACATATTAATCGTAGCTCCTGCATATCACTGACTCTAATGGTAATAGCTGTGACATAAAATAACTAGCAAAATTAAAATTATACCTTTAAATTACAATATCATATGCACAGCCTCAGTGCATTGACATGTACATAGTTTCATGGGACTGAAGTGAAAAAAATGATAAAAGGTGATGTCTTTAAATAAAATTTTAAAAGAATATATATTTTAAAAATCATCAAATTTGGAGAATGAGAACACAGAGATCATCTGCATGGTTGCTTCTCAGATGCAAAACTTGCTTCTCCTGAATTTTGTTAAAGACAAATATTCTGTCAGAGGGTGGCGTATGATATTTTTCATGGACAGGTAGTTTGTTCTCAAATGGATATGTACAGGGCTTTTTTGGTCATATATACCAATTGCAAATACATTTCAGATGTTTCTAGTGCAGTTCAGATAGCTAGATCCATTTTGTGACATTTTAAATGGCTGCAGTTACTAGGGATGTATCAAATGCATCTGTTGGAGGTTGGTGGAAGAAAATAAGGATGTTTCCACTCGGATAAGCAACAGGAAGTACCTCATAGAAGATATTGGCTCCTATTCATGTTTTGTATAATGATACTTCTGTCTCTTGGACTGATCTAGAGACTAGTTCCTTTGGACTAATACGAGGAAACTAACAAGAATCTGTTTCAAAGTGAACACTGACTGTGGGCCTTTGCAGACTGCCAGAAATAGTGCACATTAAATTGAGGCACTGCCCTGGCTCAGTGCTAGGGAATCATGGGAACTGTAATTTATTGTGGCACCAGAGCTCTCTGACAAAGAAGGCTCAATGTCCCAGAAAAAAATACAATTCCCGTGACTCCCTAGCACTGAGCCAGGGCAGTGCCTCAATTTAATGTGCATTATTTCTGGCAGTCTGCAAAGGCCCTGTGACAACTTTTCTAATTCACAACATCTAGAAACAATAAAAGGAGCCAACATGGTGTAGTGGTTTGAGCAATGGACTATTGAGATCATCACACAGAGGAGGCAAGTGTCCTTCTCCCATCATTAAATCGCCATTAAATCCTGTTAATAGCATGATTGAGGGGGAAGAT
Organism: Phrynosoma blainvillii; assembly: GCA_026167975.1. Taxonomy (NCBI): domain Eukaryota; kingdom Metazoa; phylum Chordata; class Lepidosauria; order Squamata; family Phrynosomatidae; genus Phrynosoma; species Phrynosoma blainvillii. The sequence goes on along the minus strand of JANUYF010000004.1, from coordinate 39,483,395 downwards.
TATCATACACCCCCATGCTTCTCCCATCTGTAAACAGTAATGGAGGCATCATTTAGGATTAACAGGAGTTTCCATTAATACCAAATGACGCCACCATTACTGTTTACAGACAGGACAAGAACAGAAGAAGCGTGCAGGGGTGTGATAATCTTCCCCCTGATTGCACTATTAACAGTATTTAATGGTGATTTAATGATGGGAGGAGGATGCTTGCCTCCTGTCCTCCTCCATGTGATAATCTCCTATGACTCTGGAGACCAGAGTTTGAATCCTGTCTCACCCAAGTAAACTACTGGGCAAAGTCACCTCTCTCTTCCACAGAGGATGGCAAAGGCAAGTCTCATCTGAAGAAATTTACCAAAAAACCCACCATGATAGGGTTGCCTTAGTGTCGCTATAAGTCAGAAAAGACTTAAAGGCACATAACAACAACAACTACGGCAACAACAAATAAACAATAAGCTATATTTATATTCAGAAATTAAGCAAGTAGAGCTATTTTACTTAACTATTTTCTATAATCATTTAACAATGAAAAGTTAGCAGCCTGGATTTTTTACAGAGTCACATACACGTCTCTAAACTAAAAGGAATAACAACATATTTAATTCTTTCGAGAGACCTAATCATTTAATTTTAACTCCCAACATAAGGCAGCGGTTTTCCACAATTCAGGCTGCCTACAATATCAAATATTTACATTAGGTATACAGTTCTTCATGGAAGAGTGAAATGGTGTTTACAACATTGTTTCTGAACTTGTGAACACACAAATATTTTATTGTGTTATTCTCTTAGGGGCCTCAGGACAAAACACAGACACACACAAGGTTTTGAGAAGAAAGCAATTAAAAAGACTATAATTATATAAGTGAGGATTTTGCTATGCATATGGAATGGAAAATTTAAAAATGGTTTTTCCTACTGGCTGAGACATGAGAGTTTTTTGTACATTTTTCAATTGTTTTTTTTTTTGGGGGGGGGGGCATTTTTCAACTTTTTTGTGGAAATTTGGTTGCACAACTTCCCAAATTCTCTGCTGCATTAAAAATGGCTGTATTTTGCACAAAATACAGTTTTATGTGACATTTTTAAAAACAAAATTTGTAAGTATTCTTTACATCATTGCTGAAAATATGTGACACCACTGACCTTCATGTGTTTTTGTGTGGATGTAAGTAGTGGCATAGAAAATTCATGTTGTGGCATGGGGGTTGCACATGACCTTCCACATGAATAATGCATGAAAGAGTGCCTCTGCAAAGCCATGTCTACACACGATGTCAACTAGACTCTCAATACATTACTGCTCTAATAGAGTATATGGGGAGGGGGGGAATAATGCCTGCACCCAGGCTGCTCCCTTTCCTCTACTAGTTATACAGGCAGCTCTTGCCAATTTATTACATTCAGATATTGTAAAAGTTACTTTTTGTATTGCAACTCCAAGACTCCCCTATCTGGCAATTCTGGGAATTATAGTCCAAAATTAACTTTTATATAGTCTGACTGTAATCATATCCTCTTTCACCCTGTGAATTAAGGACTGCTTATGTGATTCTTTCTCCATTATATCCTCACAACAACCCTTTAAAGAAGATTAGGCTGAGAAAAGAGATTGGCCACATCCTGTGAGAGCTATGTCAGTGGGGATTTTAATTCAAACTTTCCTAGTCCTAGTTAAGCCTTCTAACCCTTACCCAAGTAAAGGATACACACGCCCTTAGCTTAATTTCATTTGCACAACTTGGTTTCTTACCCATTTAAGCACCATGATCATAAGTAGGTTAGGGCCACAATGTTCATTCATCTTCTTTGTATTATCTAGCAGAATCCTCTCCCAATTTTAATACATTTATCTTTGCTGTGATGATTTTACTTTTAACACCAAGGACTTCAGCCTATAAATTTTTTTTAAAAAAACCCAAGGTTGTTGTAAACAAGCCTGCTGGTGTTTATTTCGGGTCTAGGGTAATGACAGAAAATGATAAATCTTTTTATTGAAAGCCAGCTGCTTCATTCCTAACTCTGACTTTCCTTGCTTCCTTTTTACATTCGAGCTAGAGTACAGCTGCAACAAATGTGACTCCTCACAAGATGTGCAGATGTTAACATCAAGAAACATTTCAAGATTCATGTAAGCACTGAGTAATGTTGCTCCATCATCCCCATTACCTCCTCCACTATCCTGTTCAGCAACATCAGTGCCTCCCTAGACATTAGAAGAAAAATAATAATGATAATCAACACATCTGTTAATGTTAGTGACTAGGCTTACTGTGTTACTAATAAATGAGCATTTTATTCAAGTCAGTAGACAATGAAGATTTTGAATGTTGAACCAAAAATCAAATTTACTACTTGTCAATTGGTTTAATGTAATCAAAATTTCTTATTTGATTGAGGAAGCTTTTCACAAAGGGGTGTGCAAAACAAGATTTAAAAAGAAAATCAAATACACACAAACAAGTTTTAAAATGTCAATATTAAACAATATGGCTTGGGTCCAGGTTACTTGAAGGACCGTATTTTCTTTTATGAGCCCATTAGAGCTTTAAGATTATCTGGACAAACCCTTCTCTCTATCCCATCACTTTGGTAGATTTGTATGGGGGGAACAAGGGGGAAGGGCTTTTTCAATGGCTGCTTCCAGTCATTTGAACTCCCTCCTTAGAGAGAAAGGGACCAGGATGACCCTGTATGTACTGTTCTTCCGATGGCAGGTCAAAATATTTCCTTGCTGTCAGGCTTTTACCAACAAACCAGGGTTGGGCTTTCAATGTTGTGTTGTTTTTAAGGTTGGTATTTGTGGTTGTTTTTGATGTTGTTGTTGTGTGCCTTCAAGTTGTTTCTGACTTATGGCAGCCTTATCACAGGGTTCTCTTGGCAAGATTTGTTCGAGCGGGAATACAAACCTTGGTCTATAAAGTCATAGTCCAATCAATACTCAGACCAGTACATCACACTGGTCTCTTGGTATACATAATGTACAACATTTTAATATTTTTATTGTTTTAATTTCATGAATTGCTTAATTACTTTTTGTTAATGTTTTTGTATTTTTTCACTTGTACTATTTCAACTATGCTGTTAGCTGCTTTGGGTACCATTATTAGGAGAAAGGTGGGCTACAAATGAATAATAATAATAATAATTGAAAAGTTGACTGAAATTGCAGAAGGAAACTCATAAATGGATTTGGGACTGTTGACATTTAAGGCATAATATAAAACCAGTAACTATACATGTATTTGAGTGCATCCATTTTTCAAATTTCCCTTCTCTCACACTCTTTTTCACATACCATCAAACAATGTGCAGCATAGTGACAGGACAAGAAAAGAACCAAGTTCAAATCCAGACTGTCACAAATTTCATTGAGTGACCTTGACAATTACAGCTGTCCCTCCATATTCACAGGGGTTAGGGGAATGGGATTGCAAAATCGGCAGGTTGGCAGTTCAAGGCCCTGGTGATTCATGATGGGGTGAGCACCTGTTACTAGTCCCAGCTTCTGCCAGCCTAGCAGCTCATAAGCATCCAAATGCAGGTAGATAAATAGATACCACTTCTGTGGGAAGGTAAACTGTGTTCTGTGCAATCATGCTGGCCACATGATCACAGAGTAGTCTCTGACAATGCTGGCTCTTCGGCTTAGTAAAGGAAATGAGGACCACCCCCTATGGTCGGACACGACTTGACAACCTTGTCAATGGGGAATACTTTTACCTTTACATTTACCTAGGGGAATGAGACCCCCATGAATATGGAAAAATCATGACTTACTCAGCCCCCCACTCAGAAACCAGCTAAAGGGTGAGGATGGGTGAGGGAAGAGGAGCAGGAACCTGCACTCCTTTTTTCCCAAACACCCTCATCCTTTTAACTGGATCCCTGTCCCTTTCCAAGCCTGGTTGCTTCTTTCCCCAGGGGGCAATCAGGCAGGGAAAGGGAGGAGGAGCCTCCATCCCCCCCCCATTTCCGTTTTCCAGTCAGATCGCTGCCTGGGCTCCTCAGGCAATGATGCAGCTGGGAAAGAGTCCTGGGGGGGATGAGGCTCCTCCTCCACTTGCTAGCCCCATCACCCCCCTGGACTGATGGAACAGGCAAAGGGACTTTGGGGGATGGAGGATCCTCCTCCGTTTGCCAGCCCTATTGCCCCCTGAGCTTGCCACGGAGTGATGGGGCAGGCAAAAGGGATTTGGGGGAAATGGAGGATCCTCCTCCTCTTTTCTCAGAGATGTGTACTCTCCACACAGCTTCAAGTGTTTTACACATACACACAGGCACCAACATTGCTCCATCCACTATCTTTTCTCTCACCCTTTGTGATGAAAGAAAGCAGGAGCAGCAACACAGCTTCAGCCTTCAACCAAGTCCCAGCAAAACTCACAGAAAACTTAAACAGGGTCCCAAAATGGAAAGCTCCTTTTTTGCTGCTGCTGCTGCTACATGCCCTAACTCCTTGCTCCAGTCAATCCATCTATTTCAAAATGCTGCTGCTCTGAGCTACAGAACCAATGCCCTGCACCCAAGCTTCACAAGTTTCCCAACTGCCACCACCACTCCTAGTAAAAGATGTTGCTAAGGGAGCGAGTTCCCATGAGCAGGCAAAGACTGGGAGACAATGGGCCTCTGCAGTGGTTTTAAGGGACCTTGAAAAGAAGTTTAATGCAACTCTTATCCCCACCATGGTCCTAAATGCTGATCGTTCCCCTTGTCTTTCTTGTGCACCAATACTTTGACTGAAGCCATCCTGCTGCTCCCTTTCCCCATCACCACCACCCTTCTGCTCCCTTTCCTCCTCATTGTCCCCCTGGATCTTTCCACCAGCCCCTAGGGGTGATTTCCATTGCTTTGGGAATCACTGAGCTACACACTACATGTGTAAAAATAAAATGTTTTTGCTAACCATTATCTACTTTCATAAATGGGAACATGCGTACTGATAGTGCAAGCCATTAAGTATATGAATAGACAGTGAGAAAGAGAGGTAGCTTGCTGATTTAATTTTTGGGCTTGAAATCTATTTTTTTTTTCTTCAGTCAAACAGATGACAGGAAAATCTTCTGTGCTGTTTAAGATGGCAAGAGGAGCATAATATGTTTGTTTCCTTGTGTCTTGTGAAGTCTCCAGGGAAATACTTCCATCAATGAAAAATGTAAATGAGCTAGGAGAGAAGAAGAATGATTGTGGCATCTGGTACAGCACACGGCCAACACAGTCGGATGGATGGGTCCTCTACCAGCAATAGAGAGCCAAATGAGCTTTAGTGACAGAGGAGTTTTTTGGGTATTTTATTTATTTACCTACTTACATAATGTGTACTGCACACCTTTAAATGTGCAAGTGATCACAGACAAGCTTATAGTTTCAAAAATATTATCTCATCTCTTTCTTGTACAGCAGAATAGGGAGACTTTGGGCTTGTATGATCTCTTATATTTTCATTTGAATCCTAAGACCTATCAAGGGGAGCCACAGGCAAGCTAGTGGTTCAGAGAAGTGAGCATAAATGGAGAAACATTTGCCACTGAATACAAAGAAATTTAAACCAGTATCAGAAGCTCAAAAGCCTGCTCACACACTTTTCTTCTTGTGCAGGACTTACACTCAAATTATTGATGAGTGGCATTTCATAGATGGTTATTCAGTTGGCCCTCCATATCCACAGATTCTGCATCCATTAATTCAACCATCCACAGCTTGAAAAAATATACATTTTTTAAATTCCAAAAACCAAATCTTGATTTTGCCATTTTATATAAAGGACACAATTTTACTGTGTCATTGTATATAATGGGACTTGAGCATCCATGGATTTTGCTTTCCACAAGGAATCCTGGAACCAAACCCCAGTGGATACCGACTGTACAATTAATTTAACTAAGTTTTCAATTTCAAGGCAAATCAGTGCAAATCACAATGGCACATGTGAAGATAATTCACTGTTATTCCACTGAATGGACCACTTGTCATAGCTTATCAGCATTCATGGATGAGAAATGTTAAAATATCTTACATCAAAGATTCTTCAATATGTAGTCAGGTTCTTACAAAATCATAGTTCTGACTCCCATAAAGGTCAGGTAAATTGTGTTTAGGCTCAAAGCTTTAAAGTGCTTGAGTAGTGTGGTGGTTAAGAGATTCAGCTATGAATCTGAAAGTTCCCAGTTTCTCCTCTACTATGAACTCACAAAATGGCCTTTGGTAAGTCACTAGCAATCTCAATTTTCCCTCTACAATATGGGCAGTAAGATTACAGTTGCCACTCTCTTTTTGTGGACTTCGACTCCACCGTCTCGGTCATTCATGGACTGGCAAGCCCCATTGGCTACAATGACATGCATGCCTGTGGTGTGAGCACGTTCAAGCCAATGGGGCTTGAATATCTGCGAGTTTTCATTTTCATGGTGGGGTGGTCCAGAACGGATTCCCGCGAAAACAGAGGGGCGACTGTACTTCCTTTTTTTACAGAATTGTTATAAGAATTTGTAGTGGTGGTGGTTCTGTCTTCAAGTCATGTCCAACTTATGGAAACCCTGAGGCCTAAAGTTTTTAGGGGGTGAGAGTGTATGACTTGGCAAAGGTCATCCAGTGTGTTTCCATGACTAAATGGAGAATCGAACCTTGATCTCCAGTTGTAGTCCAGTGTTCAAACCAGTACACCACACTGTCTCGACTATAAGAATTACAATTACAATTACATAATTGTAGTCAGAGCACTTTAAAGTATTTTTCAAATGGACATTATTATACAGGTTCTTTAGCAAAGGCTTCTTAAGTAACACACAAGCAATCATTTTATCAAGGCAAGAAAATTCATATGAATCAGGCATCTAGATCTGGGAGAGCCAGCATGGTATAGTGGCTTGATCACTGCATTACGATCAGAGTTCGATTCTCAGCTCAGCCATGGAAACCCACTGGCAAGTCACACACACACACACAGCCCAGAAAACCCCATGATAATTTTGTCACCATAAATCAAAAACAACTTGAAGGTACACAACAACAACAATTCAACATCTAGATCTGGCTGCCATTCACAAATCTGGGAGTGTGTGCAATAGTGTGAATTCACCAACAGAGTAGCAGTATCCTCAGAATGAATTTTTCCGTTTGTAACTCCTTTCTACTGTCTATAGATTTTAGAAAGCGTTGATGGTACACAGAGAAGGAAAACCTCTACTACATTACTGGAAATCTGCCTGTACAGTGTTGCATCTTGCCCAAAGAATGCCACACAAATATCTGAAAGGACTAACCTTGGACTAACATATAATGAAGCCATGAATGGTGGAATAATTTTACTTGGACACAAATGCATAGCTTAATGAAATGTGTACAATTTAAATGCACTTTTTCATACATTCTTAAAAATATACATACATAATGAATGTATGAAACAGATTTGTGGATTAATAAGTATGAAATTGACACAAAGAATTATTTCTTGCCTTGTTTCTAAAGTAATGGGAGTCTGTCGTTTGTGTGACTTGTGCAAGATTATGAAATTATTCTTGCAAAGTTTTTATGGCCAGATAAAGTTTATAAGCCTTTCTTATTGACCTTGTATCTTCCTTACTACCATGTTTCTTTTCCTATATAAAAACCTTTCATCTACTATGATTCTGTATTGCAAGGAATTTTTCAACAACGCTGCAGTTTATGGAACAGTGCTACTGCTAATGCATTTTCTCCTTCTGCTCATTTTTAATCACAGTTCTTTTCATTTCTTGGAAAACAAATAGAGAAAGAGCACTAACTTGGTTAGCATATGAATTCAACACTGATGTCACAGATTAGGCCCACAAACTTCAAACAATTCAGAGTTGTTAATCCTTCATTAACACCATCAAGAACATTTTAAGACACATATTATGCATATTCCTGTGAGTAACCATGCACTTAACCCTCAAATTAGGACCAATGGTCCTTCCAAGCAGGGTGACCAGACATCCTCCTTTTCTAGGACAAGTCCTACATTTCAACCTTTTGTCCAGGAGGAATCCCAAAATGTCCTCCATTTTGAGCATGACTAAGAAGCATGAATTTATATATATGAGTGTTGTTAGTTTTTGTTTTGTAATGTCCTATATTTTTCATGAATGCCCTACATTTTATAGTGCCTTGTCCTCCTTTCTGGTTAGGACATCTGGTCACCCTGCTTCCAGTACAAACAGAGTCCCATTTTGAAAGGGAGGGTGGCACAGATAAAGGTTAAAATGCAACCCTCTCAACCAGGCCATGACCTCAGACCTCAGACCAGAGCACAAGAACAAGGCAGTATGGTAAATGGTTGGAACAATGACAGGAATTTCTGCCAATGTAGTCAATACATGGTAATTGAAATTAGACTATTTCTATTCATCACATTGATATTTATGAAGAATAATTATCCCAAACATAACCAGTACTTTTCAAAATGTCCTCAAGACCTAGGTTAGTGTTATCTCTTTGTACACAGATTGTTTCTGAATTTTGAAAGTATTAGCTACGCAGTCTTTTTACAGATGTGGGGGTGGGTGAAAAATCAAAATCAAATAAAAATCATAACCATAAACTTAAAAATGGCTTTAATTGATAGAAATTTCAGAGAAAAGGCTGAGGCTTGAGCTTTATGGTAAAGGAGTAGGATACTTACTAAGCTTTCATTCTTAAATCAAAGATGAACGTAGAGAGGAGGCAGAATCTAGATAGATTCTTGTATTACATTTTGAACTTAGGTCCAAGTACTAGACTACAAAATACACAAATCTGTCATCAGCTCTGATGAGAATGTACATAACTAATAATAATATTTTAGCAGCAAGAGGAAACCTCATTTTTCCAAACTGCTACCTCGAAATATTGGAAAAGTGTGAACATGTACTCATTACACTTGAATACAGGTGAGTGGATCTTTTTCCTTTTTTAAACCTTTCTTTACCTAATTAACGTTTGTAAAGTGAGAAGTCAAAATGCAGGATACAAAGGGTATGAGACAAGATCAAATACAGCCTTTTGTTTCTTGGCCACAGGCAATTGTAACCCTTGCCCCAATATGCAATAATTTCCTATTGGGTGGTAGCTTGCACAAAACACTTTTACAGTTCTGATGAGGAGGGAAGGGGGAGAAAGAAAATCCATTACTACTCCGTCTGCTCATGACTTAGAGGGAATAAACATGATTGAAATGCAAAAGGAGGCTCTGAGAAAGTGGATGCCTCAATTAATATGCAAGTGATGCTTTCTTGCCTCGAATACATTATGAACTTACAGCATGCTAATATGCCAGGCTATCATAAGCACCAGATGGAACGGTAGGCAGTAGATGTCTCATCAAACCTCAAGAAGATGTATTAATGCTCCTACTCTCTCTTTTTTACACACACACACTTTTCCTATTCCTTTTCTTATTTTTCCCCCTTCTTCAAACCAGAACCTCTCAGCTTTGTCATACACTTACATATTTCTTAGCATCTATCACCTGCTCCCAAAGCACAGTGCTCCAGGGTTACTTCATCTTCTCCAGGTGGTGTCAAATCATCCTTTTCAATCTATTTTATCTCATAAGGCAAAGGCCACAAGATGTGTCAAGCTGTGCTTACTGAAGAGTACCAACCATGAAAGATAATAACAGAAGATAAATGGTAGATTATGCAGGGTGGGAATGGAAATACATCTGGCTTTAAACTAGCATAAATTGTCTTAAATTATGCATAAGCAATGTGGCACATTCCTTCTCTCCCCCACCCCATAAGTCACTATTTCAAAGAAAGAGTGAGAAATGATAAACAAATTGTGTGTGTCATGGGAGAATGCAAGGTATTTTTTAATTGCAGTTTTTCCTTAGATCTCTAGGATAGATGGTGCTTGAAACTCCTTTTCCATTTTCACCAAAAAAAAAAAACCTCTTTAGAAATTTTTCAGGGCCAACCTAATTTACTCTCTTTGGTGCCGAAAGAAAAGGGTAAGAGCCCAACCCTAGATTCAAGGGACAGAAAGTGGCCAGGCTGCCAGGTGAATCTTAACTGGTAACAGGACTGCATCCACCATCTCTTTCTGGTGGTGTTGAGCTAATTTAGGTAATGCATGGAGGACTGCATGACAAAATACAGCTCTGCCCAGCCTATTCATATTCAACTGTATCTGTTGCATGAAGACCAGACTAGATGTGATAATGTTCACATATTGAGTCCTAATGTGCATGTCTGTTTTTTTAATCTAATGGGAAGTAGGAGTGAAGCCATGATGACTGATTAAATAATTAATTAAATATATTTTACCTTCTTCCTAACCTTCTTCCTATGTGGGACACCAGGTGGCATTTGAGACCTTTTTTACTGTTTGCTTCTGCAGGGGTCAATTTGAAGCAATGTGCCTCAGCTATTTCTATTGGGAGGAAATTTATTTAGAGGGAAAATGCATTAAAATATTCAAAAGTTTCAGAACTGAGTCCCTGGTTTTTTTTTGTGAGGGGTAATGATGATGATGATGATGATGATGATGATGATGATGATGGATGATGATGATAATCAACAAGTAGTAGCAGTAGTAAAGTATAGGAATGTCAGCCAGCCATCCTTTCTAATGCACATCAACACTGACTGGACTCAGCAGTCTAGAAAATATTAGCAACTTCTGTAGTAATGATCTAGTCCGATCATTTTTGGTGCAAGCACATAATCCCAATCTATAACTCTTTTGTCCACTTTAAATAACTGCTATTTTTTAAAAACCAAACTAATCCAAACCAATATCTATAGGCAAAAATTATTATTAATCACATTTCAAAATACGCCAGAAATGCAAGTAAATAATCATTGCAAATAATTCAAATTAAAAACTCGTAAGTAGCACTATTTTCCAGATTCCTTTTTTTAAAAACTGTGTGTTTTGTAATGAAGAAACTGGATCAACACTGCTAGGATGTTTTCTCAAATTCACAAGTAAAGAATAAAAACCATTTAAAAATTTTGTCATTGTGATTCATGCCTATTTCCATTCCTAATAATTTGTGACATTTAGAATGCATTAAAATATTGTTCATTTTGGACCAGTATTTTCAAGAAAGGCCATCTTGAGACTGCTTATTCAGGACAAAATCTGCTAGTCTCACACTACAGCAGCAATGGAAACTGTTTACTTCACTGCAACAAAGAACAGAGGAAAATTAACAACACATATATTAGACTTGCAAGGCCAAAAGGATATATTTAAAACACAGTTGCTGATCACAGTGACAAAAAGCTATTTTGATTTGGATGTGGCAAGCCATGGTTTCACAAGGAGAATCCCCACTGGGTCATCCATCTGAATATATATGGTATATCCAGAGTGGCATGTCAGCAAAAACACTTAACTGCTAAAAATACTAAACATTTTTGACAAAACTATTAAGCACACCATAAAGATTTAAGATGTGAAACATCTCCCTTTAGACTTGTTCCAGAAACCATGCTCTACTGCAGGTCTTCAAGGAGAAAGGGGAATAAAATATGCTGATCTAAGGAATACACAACTATTGCTAGTCTCTCAGCTTTCAGAGCAGGAGCAGATAGATGGCTGTAGCCACTTTTAAAGGATCTGCTTACCTAAAGACTGGGCATGGGACAGGCTGTATTTGGGAAGACATACAATTTAGCAACAAGAGGGCTTGGTAGACCAAATTTCAGGGTGCAAAGTGGTTTTCATGAATCTCACAAAGCAGGGAAATATCAAAATTGCAAACAAAACATAACAAATGTATTAGCAGAATCTATTACACAGGTGACATACATATAGCAAGTGCTGTCATAACATTCAGATGAATGTTGATTCCCTCTTATTAATCCTTTTACTAGAAATTAGCTTATTGCTGAACAGTGGCACTATAACAGGGGACCTTGAGTAAGATGCCACCTGGGTTTGGCCCCCTTATTTCTCCCTCTTTACACTCCTTCCTTTCTGTCTGAGAAGCTTCTTACTCTACACACACTTTCTTCCCCCAAGCACTTCCTCCTCCCTACTTCCCACTTTTTTCTTCTCCCATGCCAGTTCACATTCTCCGCTCTTCTTTTTTCTCTCTCTCCTCCTCCCTTCCCACCCAGATGATCTTTCTGTTTGTTTTCCCACCACCACCACCACCAATTCCTTGCCTCATACCAGTTAGGAGAGCAACACTTTTCACTACCTCTGTGATATGGCCATTACAAGCAATCATGTCATTGCATTACGCGGGACATGAAAAAAGATGGTTAGTAGCCAGAAAGGGGGGAAACAAAGAAAGTAACCTGGCTGGAGTATTTTTTTTTTAATGCTGAAATTTCATAAATCACAAAAGCATGAATTTGACCCATGAATTCACTTTTTATATCATCTGTTCCCTTTTGCTCAATTATCAGTGGTTGTTCAGGGCTCAGAAATTGTTATTGCCTTAGATGTAGGGGAGAGCATGCTCAGTGGCCATGCCCTTGTGACTCTATAATCTCCACGACCTGGTATGAGAAAGGTGTAAAGTACGGTGCCTGAACTATGCATTCAAGACCTCATGGACAATTTAGACACCTGATCATAAAATTCTAATTTTTTCTCTAAGTCCAGATGTGTATTGCAAGGAGGCTCCTCCTCCAATTTGTGGAAGGCACTAGGGTCAGATTACAGGGGACATAGTTCTACTCTCCCTCTTCACCCAGAAATAAGAATAGGTGTACCCCCCCCCCCCGGAAAACAAGGGTGTATATTTTCTCCCCAAAAGATGTAGCTAATAATTTTATGCTACTTTTCCTGACTGTGCTTTGAGGTATCTAGATCATGCCTGTGGATAGAAATTATTGTTGTTGTTGTTGTTGTTGTTGTTGAAAAAGAACCTGTTTCCTACTTGCTAAATGTGGTTCTCATTCCCTCCTTTTACTGGATGACAATCATCTTGCTTCAATCCACCATACCTTGGAAACTTCCCAAAATGGTAAGCTGTATCACAGGGGAAGGCATTTGGGCTCTCTTATAATTCCTAACTTTCAGTGCCCTGGTTGGGATTGATAGGTATTTTAGTCCAAAACATCTGGAAGGCACCAAGGTGTCTATTGTGCTGCAATGTTTATGCTGGCATCTTGAAGAAAATTGATCAGGACGATATGAAAGGCTCTGTAGTAAACAGTATGCAAGTTTAGTCCTTGACATCTCTGGTTAAAAGCATCAGGAAGCAGGTGATGGGAAAGATCTCTAATTGAAACAGAAGACAGACACAACCAGAGAGGATTAATAGTACTGGGACAGATGGACAAATAGTCTCTGGTCTGGCAGAAGTCTATTGCCTAGTTTCCTACATTCAAAACCTATATGTGGCACAGACTATATGTGAATGTCTAGCTTCCAACAGGTCTTGGCCACAGAAAACAGATTTGATCCAGCTGTTGCCTCTTGACTTCTAAACATCTGGGCACAATTCAAGGTGCTAGAATTGAGCTTTGAAGCCCTGGGCAATTCCTACATATGTGGAAAGGCCCATTGACAACTTTTGAAAATAAACATTCTAGTTGACAACAGTTCAAAGGGTGCTTAGTGGAGACACCAACATCAAGGGGTGGAATAATTCCACCCACCTCACACATACACACACATACACAACACACATACTTCTGATAGTGCCTGCTGCCTGAAGATAGTGGAGGAAAGGGTATTTGATGCAGAGAGTGAATAATGTCAAAACTAGGAATGCGCTTTCAAGGAGGATGGGCAATCTTCACCTGCCCAGGTGAGAGATTGGAAAAGAGCTGAGGGAGAATATATTGGCCTAAATCCAATTGTTAATTCTACTGAATCACTGGACTTTACAGAAGTGTTTACTTATCAAGTTCTCACTGATTCAGTGCTCTGTTCTAATATGGTCTGCCAACTGGATTTAGGCCACAGGTGAAAGGCATGGGGAAGGAGGCCAAAATGAGAGATCTGGCTGCCAGTGAATGTTTGTACATCAATTGTGGAGAAGTTCTTGTTGCTTTTGTGGAATAGAAATCTATCTGGCCTTGAAAATAGAGTACTTTTATTTCTATCTTTGGCTTTATGTCCTTTCATGTTGATCGTTAAGCTGTTTGATAAGATCAATACTATATCGTTAAATATTTTTGTTATATATTTATCTATTTAAATTATGGTTATTTAGAATTGTCCCTGTTATGTGTTTCCAGTTTTTTTTTTTTTTAAAAAAATCCTTTAATATGTTTTAAGCCACATTGGATACAACCTTAGGGGAAAGCAGAATACAAGGAGATGAGAGTGAGGGTGACAGAAAAAATACTGGGGGATGCAATTGAGTCAAGAGTCAAATAACATGCTACTTCTAATGTGTTCCTGTTTGCGGTAAGTAGAGTAGAACAATATTACAATGTTGTTGTTGTATCTCTTCAAATCATTTTCAACTCATGGCAACCTGAAGGGGAATCTATCATGGAGTTTTCTTGGCATGATTTGCTCGGGGGTGTGTGTGCCTCTGTCTTCCTCTGAAGCTGAGAGAGTGTGGCTTGCCCTCGGTCGCTCACAGGGGTTGCAGACTGCCAGAAATAGTGCAAATTGAGTCCACTTTTAGGGTTAGGGACTCATGGGAACTGTATTTTATTGTGGCACCAGAGCTCTCTGACAGAGAAGGCTCAATGTCTCAGGGAAAAAAAAAAACAATTCCCATGATTCCCTAGCACTAACCCTAACCCTAAAAGTGGACTCAATGTGCACTATTTCTGGCAGTCTGCAACCCCCCCTCAGTGGGTTTCAATGGGTGAGTGGAAATTTGAACCCTAGGATCCAGAGTCATAGTCCAATACTCAAACTGTTATTCCATGCTGACGTTACATTACTATTGATGAAATGAGGGACAAAGGGGGACTGCAGATGGGTAGCTCTGGGCTGCCCCAGGAAGCGGCAGATCGGGGCCACGGCAACCCCACACTGTGGCCTCGATTCTCCCTTTTTCCACCCAAAAAGAGCAACAACATGCCACTCCTTTCAGGTGCGGCAAAAGGCCGCCCGAAAAGCCAACGTGTGCCCTTTCTGGTGCAGTGTGTCAGAACGCTGCGCCAGAAGGGTATCCTGACAGCACACACCGTGCGTAACGGTGCATGGCATCAGGACAGCATCAGCATGGGATTGGAGCGGCCGGTGTACAGCTGCCCCGCCCCAACGGTGCCTTCAGGCCGGCTGTCTGCAGAAGCCCAAAGTCATTCTTCCTCTAATTAACAGTAGCAAGCTTTGCTAGTACTCATTATGGGGTGGCTGGCTTTTCTAATTGCTGCTGAAAGAGTTATAGTAGAGGGTTCAAGAGGTGGAATTCAATCTGGATTTTGTGCTGCAGTGTGCTCAATGTTCTGTAGGTGGTGCTGAGACACACCAGTGATGGAATGGACCAGACAAAACTGACCAGACAGAATGAAGGAGGAGAGAAGGTGAGCAGGCAACAGTTGGCTGATATAGAAAGAGGCAGCAATGCGATTAGATTGTGCAGCCTCAGGAAAGAAAAGGAAAAAAGAAACAAACAAAGTAACAAAGATTTCTTTGGAGCACTGAAACTGTTTGTATATGCATGGTGGGGAGTAGCAGTCTATGCTAGCATGGTGTTGTTGTTGTTGTTTTTTTGCCTACCCTGAATGCAGGTATTTATTAACTGAAGTTTTATTTTTTAAAAAATGATTAGTGACACAAAACAACTAGTGCACGAAATAACAGAATACATTCCTTTGTTTGGCAACCTCAACAGAGGAAAAATCACTTTTGGGATCCCAAGGAAATAATATATTGAAGTACTTTTTAAGAGTTATTTTCCATACACTGCCTGCTTGTTGTTACTACAGGACAGAAAGATGGCTTTGAAATTATCCACTACAAACAAACAAACAAACATACATACATACATTGAGAGAGAGAGAGAGAGAGAGAGAGAGCCAGTGACAGAAGACAGAGACAGACAGTGACATAGAGAAAGAGATTGTCTGGATGATTGTCAGGAAGAAATCTGTGCAAATCTCTTATTTGCTAACTTTCTACATCCAGGGAATTTTATACAGGGGAACCATTCACAAGAGCTTGTCCTCATAATCTGAAGTGTAATATATTGAGAAAGCTTCTTTCAGGACTGTACTGTGTTCTTTTTCTGCTGATGTCAATTTGCTCACAGTGCAGCCACATAACACAACAGGTGCTCCACAAGAAGATGCCAGTAGAAAATAACTCCAGATGCCTAGAGAATGTGTTATCAACTCACATGGTACAGAGAAAGCAACAGGAAAAATAGTGTCACTGAGACATTTGATTGCAGTAGAAATGGCCTTCCTTTGTTCGTGATGTACCTACTCAGTCACTGGGATTTTTGCCTTTAATTATTTCATTTCTGTTTGCCCTTTCCACTTGTTCTTTCTGTTTTGAATGTATGTATCCCACATTTACCACTTGTACCACTGATGCCATTTTTGATTGCATGGAAGAAGAAGAGAGAAATGAAGAAATGTGACATACAAATAATATAAATAGGCATTGGTAGAAATGGGGTGGTTATTGTTATAATAGGAGAGAAGATAAAGTAGGGGGAAATATCCTTGTTTACTTTGATTCATTTTAATTTTCTTTTATGTCAAAGGTTGATAAAATCATTAAAACCAAATTCACTTCTGACTTGATTCCCAACCCCACAGAGAATTCATGATAGTTAGATGAAAGACTATGCATGCACAACATATCTTAGGTACAGCAGCTTTTGGATATTTGATGGGCAAGGGGAAAATAAATTCTTATTATCTGGGCGACCAGAAAAATCTGTGAGCCAGCAGTTTCTGAAACAACTTGACAATAGAACCCATTCCCTTTTGGGATGGTTGGACCTCCTGTATTAGACGTCTTTAGACTGAATACTAAGATTGCAAAGAATCTTAGAAAATATTCACAAAATGGTTGAAAAATGTGATTGCCCCCCCCCCCCCCCAGTTTCAATAAACACTGATAAGAAATCCTGGCAATCCTGGACTGACAAGAATCTTCACAGTTTGAGACTTATTCTGCACAAAATTCACATCTGATTGTTTTTTTTTTTTTTTACAGAAAAGGCATTTTCTTCTGAGAATGCAGAATTATGCAGAAAATGCTGTAATTGGGGATTTATTCTGTGCAAATTTTGCAAACGGTTGTTGTGTACAGATGATCACATTTTGTGCACAGGATTCAGCGTTTTCGGTGCCAAAAATAGTTTTTCTATGTAGAAATAATATTTCCTTCACAGAAAGTGCTGTTTACTGTGAACAAAATTCTGTCTTCTGTAGAAAACAACCATGTACAAAATTTGTGCAGAATAAGCCCCAAATTGCAAATAGGGTTTAAAAACTGAGGTGTTTAAGACTTTCTCACAGCAGGAAGAAAATTGTTTAAATTACTTGTTGCTTCCTTCAAGAAGAAACTTAGTGAAGTTGTCTCATGAGACAATTACCTTCTCCTAGACCTCATGATGGTCTTCATTTGAAGTGAAAGTAAAACTAGCAATTGTCTGAAAGATTTGATTTGCATGAAAACCACAAATATTCAAGCCCCATAGGCTTGAATGGGGGCATGCGCATACCCCATTTTATCCCCCTCAGTTTCCCGCCCGTGAACAGGGAACGGATGCAGACTTGAAGTCTGTGAAAATGGAGGAGCACTGTATGTTTTAAAAGGATATCAATAAAATGAGCAATCATATATATTACACACACATGCTCACACAACACACACAATAGGTAAAGGAAGGGATATGTTTGTGTTTTTATTTTCATGACATCTGCCACAGAAAAGAGTAGTTGCCAGTTGGGGAAATATCTAAAAATAATGATACATCACTGAATTTTCATCTAGCATTTTAAAATGCAGATTAATGCATGAAAAGAATGTTCTTATTGTTTTCAGCCAACATATGAGAAGGTAAAATGGGCTACATCACCTATACCTAAAGGTAAAAGTATTCCCCATTGATAAGGTTGTCAAATTGTATCCATCTGTAGGGGGCAGTGTTACTAAGTCAAAGAGCCAGCGTTGGCAGAGATTACTCTGTGATCATGTGGTCAGCATGCTTGCACAGAACGCTGTTTACTTTCCCACCGAAGTACCTATTTATCTACTTACATTTGCATGCTTTTGAATTGCTAGGCTGGCAAAACTTGGGACTAGTGACAGGAGCTCTCCCCATCATGCAGCGCCCAGGCCTCAAATTGCCAACCTGCCGATCTTGCGATCAACAGAATCAGTATCTTAGGCACTTAGCCACTGCATCCCTATACCTAAAGAGGCTCAAACTTAACAAATGGTATCATGGTGACACCCTGCAGTCCTTCCGTGGTTCCCATGGGAAGTATCTAGCTACGCTAGATGCTGGATAAGATGAACACTTGATCTGATTCAAGAAAGCAATTTCTATGGTGTTGCGACAGTGGTTAGTGGCCTATACATTGTTTGTTTAGCTGCAGAATATGCATAGACTGTACCTTTAAATCAGCCTTGCCTTTGAAGTGTTGTGAATGAAAAAGCTCTCTATTTACCTAGCCAAAAATTTAACAAGCTAAATGATGGGAGGGACAAAAATCAAATGAGCATTCCTAACTATATGCATAGCATTTGGGGCGGGGGGGGGGGGGGCTGGCATGCTAAAGAAAGCATATGTTGCACTGTGCCAAGCTAGTTGTCAGCATTTCAAAGTAAATAAATAAATAAATATTAAAAACACGATTCCGAATAGGGAAAAAATGTAAAAAACAACAACCCTCAATGTAAGAAGTTGTTGTTAACTATGTAGCACTATAAGTATTACATCTTTTTATTCATATCAAAGTTAGAATACTTTCAGCAAAGAGTAAAATATGGCAAACAACACCAGCTGGAAGTTATGAGCCAAAAAGGTTGTTTCATTTAATATATGAGAGTCCATTATTTCTCATGCATGAAAACTATTGTAGCTGTTATATGAATACATTCAGCCTGAGTATCACTGAACCCAGAGCAGGCATATTGCAAGCATGACTCCTGAAATATAAAGTCAGTATTTAGAAATTCATAGCACAACAAAACATAAATTCATCAGAAGCCAGGCTAGCCAATTTATCCACATCACTTCTATATAAGTGCCAGTAACATTGATACACCCCCTTTCCCCCCCACAAAGAACAATTAATAATTTTTCTTGTTTCTCCATCTCCACCCAGAGTCTTCCCACTTTCCTTCTTTAAGCCCTGAAACTATTTCTTCTTGCTTTCCTAGCCGTCACCTTGGCTTCTAAAAGGGAAACAAACTCAACAACATGCACACATTTATTAATCTATGATCATCTGCAGAGACCCTTCTCTCTGTCTCACCAACATCTCAGGGTTGTTTTGGTGGGAACAAGGGAGAGAATCTTCTTGGTGGCTGCTCCCAGTCTTTGGAACTCCTTTCCGTAGGGAGACCAGGATGGCTTGGTCCTTGCTTCTCCCTCTGTCAGCAAGTTAAGACATTTTTATGCCATTAGGATTTTGGAAACTGTCAAGGATGGGCTTCTAACACTATATAGTGTTGTTTTTAAGTTTTGTATGTTGTTTTTAAAATAATTTTAATGTTTTTAATATTTAATGTTTTTAACTTTATCAATTGTTATATATATTTCTACTTTTACTGAAGCTTTTGTATAGTTTGAGTCTGTATTTTTAAAAATATGTTATTCACCTCCTTGAGTCTCATTGATGAGAGGAAGGCAGAATATAAATGAATAAAATAAATAAATAATAGCATGTAAGAAAACCTTCCTATTATTCTGAAATGCACACAAGCATGCTTTAATGGATAGGTGTATGTATAGAAAAATATGTACATTTGAAAAATGTGTACATGAGGGGAGGGACATTGTACAGAACCAGGATGAAACAAGCTTGGAAAGATGAAAACCTTAACAGAATTGCTAGTTCCCAGAAGAGACCAACTTTTTGTTTCTTTTTTTCCCTTTTTTCTTACATTTTCTGTCCAATCAGAATAGTAGGATTGCCTAGTCAGGCAAGATAGCAGAGAGTTCAGGGAAACTGGAATTTGATGCCATTATCATTTATAACCAGGAATATGGAGAGCACAGAGCTTACTGGATACTCAGGTAAGACAGTGGCATCACTAGATAGGGTGTCACCTGGAAAGGGCACCCATTCACCTTTCCTGCTGTCCATCGCCAGGTGTCCTCCCCAGGGAAGCAGCCCAGTGTTCACTCTTGTTCCTCCATTGCTCCTCTATCTCTCCAGAAGAAGGCAGCTGGGAAGGGTGAGTGATCCTCCTGGGCATCACCCTTCCTCCTGGGTGACACCCAGTGTGGTCCACACCACTCACACTCTCCTAGTGATGCCACTGAAGTAAGGCACAATGACACCCATAGACAACACATTCAGGACCTCAGACTTAGCATATAAATTAGGAGCATTACTGACTTTCAGTCTCTCTATAAGAGTATCTTTGAGTGACTTTATAGTAACTTTGCAAGAAGCAGATCCACGAGAAACTTCTTGAAAAAGTAAAGATTGCTATTGATAGTGTGATTTAAATACTATGTAAGATAAAAAGAAAATAACAAAGAGTTAAAAGGAAGTATTTAGTTCTCAACTATTATGAATGTAGAATTTTTCATTCTCACAAATATAACTAATTACTAGAAATGACTAGTATGTAAATAATGCCATTAGCTATGTTTTATTTGTATGTTATAAAGGTTATAAATAAAATATTTAAAAAGGAGCATTACAGACTGAATTATTTTCATGCTCTGCTCCCAATCACCTAAATAAGATATCTTCAAGAGGCCTTTCTGTTTTGCAGGCTCTTTGTGCACTCTTACTTTACATTTTCTATGCTTTATAAAGTGTGGTCTTTCTAATTCATCCAAGAGTAACTTCAAGCAAAAATCTATTTTCTTTGAACACAAAGGACAACACTGAGTATTAATTGTGCTTAATTCACACCAGATCGAAGTGTGGCCACTGTACATCCCTCCGTTTCCTGCCAGGTTGATATCAGGTAAGGAAGAATTAATCTGCTTTGGCTCATAAAATGTCAAAGTCAGAGAATTAAATATTACAGGTCTGGACGCAACCCAACTGAAGCACAATGAAGACAGGTGGTTTAAGTTAATTTAATCAAGGCCACCTTGTAGTAATTTACATGTTCATTTTAGGAAAGAGTGTAACAGGCAAAGTAAAAAGGACAGACTGTAAAGATGTTAAAGTAATGCTACACCTTCATAGAACAAATATTTCAGTCTACACCTTCAATACATTGCCTGTGATTGATTGACTGGTTTAATATCCCACCTTTTTGGGGGGGGGGTATTCAGGGCAGATAACAATACAGTTTCAAATAAAAACAAATATATCTAAAACATAAAATGACAATTAAATCTATACACATCAATCAAAAGAAGCAGCAGCCCCCTGAATTATAACCAGCTTAGATGTCAGCCTGACTGAAAAAGTCCCTCCCAACAGTGAGAACACTACAAGGAGGAGGCTGGCCTTGACTCCTTCAGCAGGATTTGTTCCACTGTGGGAGCATCTACCAAGAAATCTCTTTCTCGTATCTTCATCAGTTGTGTCCCCAAGAGTAATAGGACTGAGAGAAGGGGCTCTGCCAAAAATTTTAAAACTTGGGCAGGCTCAGAAGGGAGGACATAGATTCCAATAACCTATATAGCTTTTGAAATAACAATCAGCACTAATTATTCTCTGACACTGGTAGAACACCAATAACAAATCACACGTTCCCTGTAACTACTCATGGTAAGCACTCCAGAGTTAGCATTTTTAGCTGAAGTTTGTAAACACGTTTTAAAGACAACTCCCTGTAACCATAATATATCCCTCTGCAATACTGGATGGTTGATTCATGATAATAAAACTTGCATGTATGAACAGGGCCATCATCATACCATTGATAGAACTTCTATATGCTTTTGCATCACATTAGATCAGAGGTTCCCAACCTAAGCTCTGAGGAGCCCTTAGTGCTCCGCGTGCACTTCCCAGGTGCTCCGCGGCCACTCCAGGAAAATGAAATAAATAAATAAATGAATAAAATTAAAGAATAAGAAACAAAAAGTAACTCTACTCCTAAACACCATTAACTTGCAAGACATAGAGTCGGCCTCTTAGGGGCTCCGCCATAGAAATTGATTCTAAAAAGGACTCAGTGAGTCAAAAAGTTTGGGAACTCCTGCCTTAGATACACCACTCTTCAATGCAGATCATCTGTAAATTCTATAGCAGCTTATGAAAGCCTTATCTACATGACTGGCTGGGTAAACTGAATGCAGATGGAAAGGAAGTGTAACCATAGCAGGATCCCTTGTCTATGCCTTGTCTGTTCCTTGGCATAGTACAGCTGGTGGTAAGCGACGGTATCTGCTGCCATATTCCCACTCCCTCATCCTCCACACATTCACAATGCAAGGTTAATAATAACAGGGAAAGGGTTAGAATGTACAGGAATGAAATGCAAAGCAAGCAAGTGATGAACATGCATGCATGAATTCAGTATTTTTCAACACAATCATATTGACATTTATTTAGAATGAAGTAAGTCCCAGCAGGTTTAATGGGCTTATTTTCAGGACCATGAGTATAGGACTGCAGACACAACCCTTCCCTCATCTATATAATGTCACAGGGCTCAAGTAAAATTTGGGAACAAGAATAAAAATGTATTCTTTAGTGTTGGAACATGTAACATAGTAAAACATACCACTTCTATTTTCTCCCTTTGCTTATAAGGAGTATCATATGAAACTGAAGATCTCAAGGGGTGTGTGTCCCTCTTTAGGAAGAATACATGCTGTTATCCTGGGAATAACAACACCACCCTAGAATGTACTAGGCAACATGCCACATATGGACCTCATCCCTGTTACAGCCCTTCTAAAAAGAAAAAGAAAAATGGGGGCAGAAAAACTTCTTAAAACCAGTTTGTTTTTGGTAACATCAGAAATTATTACTAGCAAGGAGGATCTCTTAAAAAAATATTTAGATGGCTTTCTCCAAATCTCAATATGGTTTCCTGAAATCTAGGAAGCCACAAATATTTGGTAAAAAATTTCCTGGGATTGTTACTCACAGTCCAAAACCCTCAGTTAGACAAAGGCATTAAATGTGATGACCAACACAGTGATGCAGCAAATGTTTAAATATTTCCAGGCATATTTTTCACAATTGGCAGAAAGTCTGTTTTGTAAAGCACTGAGTTGTCTTGAAATAACAGCATAGCAACAGCAAGTTAAAACAGAATTGAGCCAAGTTGAGGCTGTAAGCTGTATCATCACATTTATATACATGCCATAAGTCGGAAACAACCTAAAAGCACATAACAACAACAACAAACAAAAGCATACAAACAAAACTCCTCAAACAGATAGATCATCCCAAGGTTAAATTACAGGACACTAACAGTTGCACATCCATGGCAATTGTGTTCTCATTTCTTTAAATATATCATCACTTCCTTGTATTAATGTTAAATCCAGAAAGTCTTCTCTAGTACACAGTGGCTATAAATGCCAAATCAATTTTCAGCAGATAATAAAGTCCATGTTTTACAATCAGCAATGCAATGTTTTACTACCCAAAATGTAAGCTAATAATATATAGCTCTGCTAAATGGAAAATGCAGATACCCTGTTAAAAATGGGCTGGCTGTGAGATGATGGATCATTTCTGCTGGGACCTTCTTAAAGCTGTGTGCAAATGTTTTGAAAATATCACATGATGTGGCCATGTGTTAAAAATTATAGCCAGTTAAGTTCTCTGCTAAGAAAAATATGTGGGCAATTTATGAAATGCACTCCAGGATGGAGATGTCTTAAGTAAAACCAGATTCTGAAAACAAACCCTTTTTTTCTGGAAACATGAACTTAAAAAGTTTTGCAGCCACATCTGGAGAGCAGAAGTAAAGAAGGGGTGGTCTGACCTAATACCGGCCATCTTCTGAAAGAACAGCATTATTTCTGGGCTACAATGACTGTGATCAGTGGTTGTCCTTTTAAGGCAACCATCCTGAATACTGCCGTGGGCAATAATAAAACATTTTGTAGGCCAACATCTGTTCTTTGAAAGTATGATAAAATGACTGGTAGATTTGTAACTGAAAGCGGGTGGGAGATCCAAACATTTTAGAGTAAACACACACAAGAGAACTTAACTGCTGCTGGCATTTTGTTAAAAACAACACATGGGAGTATAATAATACCTACTGTGCAGTCATAGGCATGTTTACTCCCAAGTAAGCACTTTAGAGTTCACTGGCACTTACTCCCTGGAGAGTGTGTATAGAAATGCAGCCCTGGGGATCTACATACTTCAAATGCTTTTTGAAGAAGCCTATTTATTGCAGATTATGGCCTAGTTCTTCCTATGGTGATTAGGTTTCTATCAGTTCATAGTGCTGGTGGGAGTTCACAGGGCAAAATGTTTCCACTTGACAAAAAAAGAACAATTACATGCACATAGAAAATGAGTATATAAGGGAAAATACCAAGTTAGAATCCTTCTCTCTGGTGTCTGGTTTTCCATGTTGTCCCACTTGTACTTTGTTGTGGTACAACTCAGAAACAGATTTATACAACAGTGAAAGCTAGGCTATGTTGGGATTCATGCAAATCTCTTGAAGCCAAAGACTTCACTTCTGTGTATCTAAAAGAATTTTAACTGTAACATCCAGTCTTCTGCCATTGCCCAGCAGTAGCAACCTCAGGTATCAGTTCCAAGATTTGGCAAATACTTGTAGTCAACCATGCTCAACAGTATTCGCTTGCAGTCCTGAAGCCATTCCTGAAGCCAGAGTGCTGTTGCTACACACAAAAAAAAAATTAGGGAGGGAGATGTCTGATACTACATTTATTCTAGAAACAGAAGATTTCTCAGTGTCTGAATTGCCTTCAAGGACACTTCCCAAAAGTCAGTGCATGTATGGACATACAGAGAGACAAAATTACAGTGACATAATATCGGATTACATAAAAACACACATCCCTTTAATCTCCTGAACATAATATGCTTATTTTTAAAATACAAAATCTCTCCCAGATGGCTAATAATGCCCATTTGGGGAAAAATACCAACAACACAATAATAAAAGGCTGAAATATGCTGTGAACAGATTGAGAGGCAGTGCATCCTAAAGCAGGGGAGGGGGGAAGTACAGATGGGTGTCAAAAATAGCCAAGTGTCAGATCTGCTCAAGTATCTCCATTCTGGCACATGCTCCCAGTCACAGCTGTTAGTGTATTCTCTGTATCCAACTGTAAGGTTTTCTAACACTCAGAGCTGACATTAAGAGACCAAAAAAAAAAAAAAAGCCTTACTGCACTTTATTTTTGCTTCCACTTTAAAAGCCTGCTGGCAATTAAAAATTTATGTAATTATTCAGTTCAACAGCATTGATAAGTGAATACAGGAACACATGTAGCTTAATTTTTTAAAAAATAAAGCTCTATGACAATTTAACCAGCAGATATATTAGGTAATTTGAGAACCATCAGCTTAATAAGAAAGAGGAGTTTGGAAAATCCCATCCTTAGACCTTCCATGACAGCTTAAAAAGTTGCAAGGTGATCCATGTCTGATACATGGTGCGTGTCAATATTATATTTAAAAAGGAAACAGCAAATAAACACTTCCAGCTACATGCACATTGACAAGTATATGTGCAAAGATATTATTGGGGAAATGATGGAGGTTTCCCGACTGAAGAATTACTGCAGTCACAGCTACATTCCTAAGGAGTCCCTTCCGAATGCAAAATATGTAAATTGCCATTTACAACTGAAAGGCTAAAATTGGCCTTTCCTAGTCCTCAGTTGTCATCTATGCAAATTAGTTTGTCCATATTCCAGTCATACAAATCCTCTTAGCCTTGTTCTCACAGCCTATACAGCCTCACTTTGCTGATTTTCGGCTTGCAATAGCTTACAAGAAACATGCCAGTGGTGGGATATGACTGAGCATCTACATCCTAAACGGGGAAAAAACATTCTTCGAACAACTGGCAATACCTACATATAACTGTGGTCACAGGAAACTGGCAGATACTGTTTCAAAACACCATCTGTGATGGGTATACAGTACTACACACTTCCTCAGCAAAGACAGTCTCTTTCCATTTTCCTACTCCAAAGAACCAGCCAGCTGCAGAATTTTTCAATGTCTCATTTTTCCCTCTCTTTTAATTCAAGTAATTTAATTTTTCTGACAAATCTAGACTGTTACAGGATTCTCCAAAGAATATTTTCTTCCTTGGTTTACAAAATATGTACTTCCCACACCCACCCATACAGGCATACATAGTTACTTCTCCCACCAAGAAAGCCTTTCACATAATTTACCCTACACAGATGAAATATTTCCACCGGCAGCACCATTTATCAATTAGGCAAGAGGTCAGGATCCAAGGATAATATTTTCAGGAGGAAACTGACATGCTAAAAATTTCCACTCCAACAACAGTTTCACCCATTCAGCAGAAACATGTAAGGTTTTTAAAGAGAAACACAGTTCATATATTCAGCAGCAGCTCGGAGCCGAAGGCTGCGGGTTTAAGTGAAAAGTCTGAAATAATTTGCTGTATTCCCTCTCACTTCATTTCTCTAGCATAAGCAGCTTTTCAAAGAGATCATTCTCAGTGTTTTCCTCCCGTGGTCACACACCAGTCATCTCTCCCAATAAATCTATGGTTTATAGATACAGACTACAGCTCAATCATAGGAGATAGATAGAAGCTATATTTCTTCTCATGCCCTCACAGAATCGTGGACCCTCAAAGGCAGCTAGAATTGCTATTCTCTCTTCTTCATTTTGTATTCAAGTATTACAATATATTTCATGCACACAAACATACATATCATGCACAGATCTCTTCATGTGCATGCTACAATTAGCATTTACAGTCGCTCTTTGCACATGCCACCCTGTATGTATTCTTTTTTTCCTAGCAGAGAAATCCAGCTATAAAATGACTGTGCTTTCTCATTCCCGTCAAGGAGAGAAAAAAAGAAAGAAAAGGGGGGGGGGGGAGAGAGAGAGAGAGAGAGAGAATGAGCGAGAAAGAAAGAGGAACCACTCACCAGGCATCTCGGAATAAAATAGACCCACTGCAAAAGGCTCTCTCCTAAAAGCAAGCTTATTTGGGACTCAGCGCCTCCTGTTCTGGAATGAGCACAGAGACGCAAGGAGAGCCATCCCTAACTGGCTGTGGCAGTGTAGCTGGAGGCAGGATGCTGGGCGCGTGCATTTGCCAGGCAAAGACAGATGGAGAGCTGACACTCTGTATTGCACTTGGAGCAGAAATGTGAATGATGACAGGAGCACATGTGGCCTTGAACCCAGCCCCGTCTCTTCAGGCAGAACAATGACAGGGATGTGTGTGTGCAAATTATCACAACCCCCTCAGCTGACTCCTCGTACTGTACCTTTCACAGCAAGTTCCAGAGGACCAAAAGAATAGACAGTACAAATGCAGAGTGATAAAGCCCAACACTGAATTATTCATTTTCTCCCTCTTTCAAACTTAACCCTTTCTCCCATGGAAAGCCTCAATTCAAACCAGTTCTTCCTGCCCTCCCTCCCCCTTTCCCCAATTAGCGGCTACAAATTTTAATCGGGAGGGAATATATTTAAAAAATAAACAAACAATCCAACAAACCCAAAGCCTGGCTTGCATCTACAGTTTAAAATTCACAATGTGCATGAGCATGCAAGTTTGTTGTTTTTGCTTCATTTTTTTTTTTAAGGAACGGAGGGGAAAGCATTTTGCTATTGATGTGTCATTTTATCAGAGTGAACAGAGTATCAAAATCATTCCTTTTGTCAGCTTCTCAGTGGTATGTATAAAATAGAACACACTTAGAGGCAGTCCACTTTCATTTTACTACAATGCTTTTAACCCCCTGGGATTCTGGCATTGATATGTTCCAAACATTTGCAGCTTACTCTTCCTTTACCTTGCATGGTGATCCATGGGGGATGAAAACAAAATCTTCCCCGTAAAGCTTTTTCAAAAGCTAAACAATCAGGCCCTCCCGATTTCTGATTTCTACACTCCCCTTAAATGTTTATCCTTCACATGAATAACATATGCCTGGCTAGGTTCAATGGACTCTTCCTATTAAGCTTTAATGGACACCATGATACATAAAACTACAAGTCTTTGTTACAGTGCTTTATCTAAAGCTGGCTATTTTCCTCTCAGCAGTCCCTTTTCAGTCCTTTGTAAAACATCCTCAGCCTCATAGGAGAAATGTACGCCTGACTCGCATACTTTCTGCATCACATTTAGGCTGACACAAAATTCCAGGCAAAAGAGAAAGCCAACTATATTTCTTTTCCCCCTCCATCTCAAACAACAAACACCCAAAACACACACTGCTCTTCAAATGTAAGCCTGCAGAAAGCCTCCAGACACAAACCATTTTATAGCCTGATTCAGGTTCTCTTCTTTTTATAGTCTTTATCTCTGTGAATATTGAATGGCATTTCAAGCCTATGCATTCATGTAAAATTTCTAATGGGGTGGTTGTAGTGGGGGGGGGGATGCCTTTAAAACACTGCTCTTGCACCCATTTTCTCTCCCCTCCTCCTTGTGTTTTGTATTCACTCTCTTCCTTGCCACAAAAGGACAGTAAAAATGCCCAGTTCTTATATGAAGAGGGAGTGTTTTGATGAACTAGTAAGACACTTAGAAGTGAGCTGGTTTATTTTGGATCACTACCAACACAACAATGACTCCCATCCATGTATAAATGCTTGCACTAAGTTTTCATGGAACGAATAACAAGTCCATCTTTTACTATTGTTAGATTTAAGGCATTCTTAAAGGGCAGAAACATGCCCCAATGAAAATAATATCTATTTGAAGAGTGATACTATGTTCATCTAAGTCAAATGTCTAGTATAGCAGTTTTATCTACTAGAATTTGAAGGATTTGGAGATAAAAGCCTCTTTTAAAGAAGAAAGTGTTCCAAATACCAATAACAAGTCAAGAAAAGAAAGAAAGAAAGAAAGAAAGGACCACTTTGTAGATATTTATACAATATACTCTATTATTTAATAAACAAAAAATAAAGATACAAGGTTATCTTTCATTTGGAAGTGGGTGGAGACATTTTCACTATTGGATTAGGAACCTTTCATCAAAACATGAACAGACAGAAGCAGCTTTAGAAATAGTGAAGGTGGGGATAGATAATAGATCTAAAGGTGCAACACATTTTAATAAAATGGAATGATATTCAATTTTAAAAGTGGGTCAATATCACTAGACTGTAAATCCTCAAAACCTGCCTCGGAAAATTGAACACCACCATATGCCATGTGATTATGCATCTTTTCTATGTGTAAAAAGGCTTTTTAAGCTGTTATCTGACTACAGTAATTGCCATTTAAATTGATCCACGTCAACAAAAACTGGATCCCTGGAGATTCTCACCTAGAAGACTACTTATAGAAGGGCCCTAACAGAATGCCTGTGCATCTGAGACTACTTCAGCATTTTCTCAAGCAGCCAGCTGCAAGAATCATTTCCCCCTTCTCATTATTTAATACTCTGAGACAAGCAGCAACCCATTTGGCAGCCCTCCTCAAATAAATATTCATATATATATATATATCCAGCCACATAAGAATTACTGTAACAATATTTGTACCACTTAGTTATTTCCTTTTTTTTTTTTTTTTTAAAGATGAAATTAGGCCAAGATTTGTAACAATGATGGACAATCAATATCAGTAATTTTGGTATATGTCATCATTCTCTACAAGAACAGCAAAGCAGAAAACAGAAATATGGAAAAGTATTTTTGCATGCAGTCCTATAAAGATGAAAGTAAGGTATAAACATTAGTTGCATTAGAGACAATACAACAGGGTCAAGGTTATCTTTTTTAAAAGAGTGTTAGCTTGTGTATACTTAGCCAATGTATTATCCTACATATCTTCAACATTTATGAAATAATATCAAATGATCTGGTATGGTTCTTACAGCCAATGTTCACCCCACCCATCTACAGAAACAAAATATCATTTTGGAAAATTATATTTATTTTGGACTTTCAAAAGTTGTTCTTCAATCACGTTACCCAGGAGGAAAGGTTCTCATAAGGCAAAGTCCTAAGCCTATAACTTTGTGTGCATTCAAATGAATTGAAATCAATGGTACATGCAAGCATAATGAAGAACGTGCAAGACTAGGATCACAGTCTATAACTCTGAAGCAGACATTTTCCCCTTGCTTACTCCTGACTTACTAACAGGGACTAGAAGTCCTCTGAATTGCATACGTTAACTAATGAAAGCTCTTTGTTAGCAGAAAAATCAGAAACTGGCTCAGAGCATTTCTGCAGGCCTTCTCAAACCCCCCCCCCCCATCCTCCTCCAAGCTGACTGTTGTGATACACTGTGACTTCACACAGTCGGTATTAAGTGAGTTAATTCAAAGGCATTGAAACCTCATTGATCCTAATTGAAAGCAATACACCCAACCAAATAATTTCCTACCCCATCTGTTCTGGCCTGCCACCAGCTATTCAATTCAAGACAATTAATAGTTTCAGATATTCTAACTGACCCAATAAAGACACTCATTTAAGCAGGACTGCATTAACAAAGTGAAAAACCAAGGGCAAAATGGGTTCAAATGGAGCATTTTACTCCTACTTGGCATTAACAAAGCTGAATAATGCTTATTCTGACTTTTTATGTGCAAGGCTTGATAAACTGAATGAGAAGGCACTCAATGATCAGGCAACGAGCATTGATGAATGATCATGAGGACACCCCCTCATCTGGAGGCAAAGCTATTCCACAAAGTGGCATACCAGTTGGAAAGGGAGGGCTCATTAATGTCCAGATTTGTCCACTCACTTGTTACACTTTCACTCTCAGGCCACTGGCCACCAAACAAGGCTGACATATTGGAAAATAATCTTTTATGGGTGAATGGGAAGTTTAAATAGAAACATTAGCTAGCCCTTTC
Organism: Phrynosoma blainvillii; assembly: GCA_026167975.1. Taxonomy (NCBI): domain Eukaryota; kingdom Metazoa; phylum Chordata; class Lepidosauria; order Squamata; family Phrynosomatidae; genus Phrynosoma; species Phrynosoma blainvillii. The sequence continues at coordinate 39,452,410 of JANUYF010000004.1, read as the reverse complement.
AAATTTTGATTGGCGAAGTTTGTCAGACCCAAAGATTTGATTTTTCACCCAGCTGGAAACCATTAGTGTTTTCACAAGGAATCCTACTGACAAGGCAAACCCACCTAATGCATGAAGTGTTGAGGGTTTCTCTTTGTGTATGTGTGTGTGTGTTAGACTCATTTTGGACACCTACCTAACTTTATTCAATAGATTGTTAATATTAAGTACAACAAACATATCACCACATGAACGCATGTATTAATTTCTTCCAGCTGGTGACAGCTTCCACGAATGTATTTGTACGATGTTTTCTTTTAATTTTTTTAAAAAAGTTCCCCACTATGGCATCTGTTCTTAATGCAATTTAAGATTAAAATTATACCTGGCTCATCCTTTCTGCAAAAGGGAAATCTGTGTATTCTCTCACTGCTAGACCCGTATTAAAAGATTGCAACTGTATTAAAGAAATACTGCAAATGTTCCAACAGAGATCAGAGACTCAAGCAATTGATTTTTCTTTTTAGTCCTGCCATGAGACAATATCCACACTCATTTTTTTTAAAGGACTATTCTCTTTCCTATGGGGCCTTGATGGGACATGTGATTCCAGCTTTGAATACATGTATTAAAAAACAAGAAACAGAAAATGGCAAGAGCTTCCTCTACACACTTCCTTATTGGCACGGTTTAGTCTGGGTGGAATCCAACACTATCATTCCACTGATGGGAGTGCTTCCATCAGCAAATGTTGGGGGGGGGGCATTTCTACCTTTCCATGCCCCAAGCCCCCCTCCATCCTCAAAACCTGCTCTGAAGCAGTTTTAGAGGCAGCAAGGAGAGAGGGTGTAGGTATGGGAAGGAAGAACGTCCCATTACACCAACCTTGTCCCATTTGCTAGCACAATGCTGGATTTAGGAAGCTGTCTCTTAAAATAGCTATGATAGGATTTTAGATCATGCATCTATTTTAGGAAAATGGAGATATACACAAATATGTAGAGGCTAGTGTGTGTGGCGGGGAAAGGCAGTTTGTCAGCTCTTGTTTGTGTGTTAGCATAAGATCCAAGGCTTCCTCATACAGGATACCTTTTAGGTTCATGCCTAAAAAGTGTGTATACATTACTGCATATCTACAAATATGATGTATAGATGTGATCACTTACTTGTAAGCAGACTTAGGGGGGAAGCAGACGGGAGCTTCCCGTGCGCCGCAGGATGGAGCGCCGCTGGACCGCGGCAGCCGCACCACGGCGCACCATCGGCGACTCTAAAAGGAGCACCAAATTGGCGCTCCTTTTAGATTTCAGGGAAAGGGCGCCCTAAAAGCGGCGGGCGCACTTTCCCTGACTCAAACGCCGCGGCGCGTGCGGTCACCGTGGCGTGAGGTCATCCTCGGAGCGCCGGCCGTGCGGAGGGCCGGCGACTCCGAGGGCGACCTCAGGAAGAGGAAGGGGCGCCGCTCGTGCGGCTGCCCCTCCTCTTCCCTGCCCGGAAGACGACTCTATTAGTCGTCTGCCGAGGTCCTTACACATCTATTTATGTATGAGGAAGTTAGGATTGGCCATGGCTTTGTTAAGTATACACATAATAGCAAACTAGGGTTATCTGAATATGATACATGAAACAGCAGTAATATTAGTCTAGTAAAAAACAAGTTGACGCATATTATTATTTTAACAATAAAGGACTCAACTGAGAGTATCATTTAAATCCACTCAAACCAAGGCAGAAATTCTACTCACAGATGAAATAATTAGCCAATATATTCCAACTGGTAACATGAATACTGGCCAAATCCAAGAATACTACATGTGTAACAAACTGTCTTAGCCTTAGACAGTAGACACATGAATATTGTTTCAAACAATTGTATATAGGACAGGAACACTAAAAGGGACAGCAATATTGTTGTTGCCAACATCATCTCAATCTATAAAGTGTGAGCCAATAGTTATAAGATATAGGAACCCTATTTTCATACCCTTTTGTATAAACATTCTCTCTCAGCCTCAGTTTTCCCACCTGTAATATGGACCAGCAAAGCACATTGTTTTGAGTGCTGAACTATGACTCTGGAGACCAGGGTTCAATTCCCAGCTCAGCCAAGAAACCCACTGGGTGACCTTGGACAAGTTACATGTTCTCAGCCTAATAGGAAGACAATGGTAAACCTGAACAAATTGTGCCAAGAAAACCATGATACAGTCCCCTTAGAGTAGTCATAAGTTTGACAACTTGAAGGTACACAACAACAACAGATATGACCCACTTCACAGGCAGTGACATACTTCAGAGGGTTTTTTTTAAAAAAAAAAAAATAGTATGCAACAAAGGCAGTAATCTGTTTTGCAAACTAAAAGTGATCAAACGTTTGAAGAACTTGTGTCTCTTTTTAGAGGAATGCTATTTGTTCTTGGATGCCCACAAAGTGCTTGCTAACAGCTCAAATTATAATTTCTGATCTTCAAAATATCAAATACCAACAACGTACTGCAGAACGTGTTTACCACAAAAACTGATGATGTATTCCCACAAAACTAATGAATTCTAATATTGTGTGGTAAAAAATATATATGAGGCTTTAGTTTGGGGCACAAAGTTGCTCAGTAAGGGAGAGAGAGATTTATCATTGCTGTTAAAACATGCCTTTTAAATCCATGTCTCTGAACATGTCAGAGAAAATCGTCCATTTTTAAGTGGGCATTATCTAAGTAGGGAATGAGTTCTTTATGTAAATATTACAGTTTGCCTTTTTCCCCCCCTTAGAAATATTTTGATATTTGTGACATGCTTTCAGCCTTTCACGGGCACCGCAACATTGCACTGAGAACTTTTGTTGTTGTTGTTCCAGTGTCACCACCTCCCCATTTTGACAGATAGCAAGTTAGTTTTGTTAAAATGCAAAGGGTGATAGCGTATGCTCCAGTGAACTTTCCCTCCTCTCGGCACTAGAGACAAAAACCTGCAGCTTTGCTCTGTGCTGGCAGCCATCTGGACAGCTTTCCCTCAATGCCTGCCCCACACCACACTGCCGGCAACATTTTGGGGCTCCAGAGCTCTGTGGAGCCATTCATGACATACCAATTTCACATTTTCTGCTTCCATACTTGCAACAATAAATGTTAATGAGGACTCTGAATGACATTTTAAAGACTTTTAAAACAAATCGCAATAGGCTCTCAAAATCCCTAGTATTTTGTAAACTTCACCTTCTGTTAGGGAGCCATTTAGAATACTGGGTAGAGAAGATAGGAAAAAAACTTTAGCAAAACAATGACATGACCAGAGCTTAACAAGAAGCCTGAAAAATTCCAAATAAAACAATGTTTGTAAGAGGCACTAATGACATGAAGATTTTCATGCCAGAATACTGCATAAACACCTCTGTGTAGCAACTAACCTTTCCCACTGCATTGCTGCTTCATATTGGAAGAGCTCATTAGTTATTGTCTGTTTGCAAGGGAGGTGGGGAGACAGGTTTCAGTGATCATGCATAACCTCAAAAAGCCGTACATTTAATTGCTAATCTTTAGATGAGACTAGGGGTAAACTGTTATTATTAATTGGTTTGAAATGCTTTGCTTTCATAAAGATTAATGAAATGACTGGGTGTGGGCAAGCAAAACTATCTGATCCTAATGTTTTCTTTTTAAAAGCTGCCTTTTGCAGTGTCCTTATTAATACAAATTTGAAAAATTGTTTTCCTCCCGCTAATACATTTGAGCTTCGGTTATGAGCAGCTCTTAATCATTAACAAGGATTAAGACATTTTTCAAAAGATCCACCAGGTGGAGCAAATATGCAGCACTACAGAATTCTCAACATAAATTCAAATTACTGTTGTTGCAAGGGGAGGGCTATTGTGTTCCAACTCCCCTCCCCACCAGGTTCTTTTCTACTTTCTTTGTAAATGTGTAATTTATTAATTTGTTATACAGAAGAACCTATGCCACCCAAACCAGCATTACACTAACCACCTGGTTACCTAAATTTGCTCTGTTTTCCCTTACTGGCTTAATATCACTTTTCTTGTGTCTTTCAGTCATATCAGTCATTCTCTCAGAACTTGCAAAAGGGCTAAATAGTTTAATTATCAGCTTAAACTGCAAAAGTGAAGAGGAAAAAACATAGTCCCTTCTCTATATGGAATTCAGTTGGTGTTGGTATTGTTGCTATTATTGGTGTGTGCCTTCAAGTCATTTCTGACTTCCTCTGTGTTGAGAAAGAGCGGCTTGTTCAAGTTCATCCAGTAGGTTTCCATGGCTGAGCGGGGATTTGAACCCTGGTTTCTCAGTGTCCTAGCCCAACACTCAAACCACTGCACCTCTCTGGGTCTCATCAAAATCATTACCAGTTTGTAAACAATCATTTGCAGATCAAAAAGCCACTCTATTGCAGCTGTAAAGGCTGGAAGCATGGCTACTTATTGTGTAGCGTTGGTTTTGTTATTAGGTTACCAAGGTACTTGGGCTACTGTACAAACAGTGCTACATCTGGTAGATGCTGCAGAAGCCTAAATAGAAAAGTACTACAGAATCACAGCATCATAGAGTTGGAAGGAACCACAAGGGCCATCCAGCCCAACCCTCTACCATGAGGAATACACAAAACACTTATGACAGATAGCATCCAAGCCTCTATTTAAAAACTTCCAAAGAAGGAGAAGCCAGCACACTCTGAAGCAGCAAATTCCACTGTTGAAGAGCTCTTACTGTCAAGAAAGTTCTTCCTATCAAAGCCACATTTGTCTCACTATTGCACTGCAGTACCTAGCAGCACAGAAGGGTATGCCAGGATGCAGCCTAGTCATAATCAATATAGATGGAGATAGAAGTCAAATTAGTCCAGCAAACACATCTAAGCTTTCCCCATCTTCCATAGGACATAGGCCTATTGACCCCTATATCCAGGTGTTCTTTTATCTATTTTAGGTTTACAAGTAAGGGTGGGGGGGACTATGCCTGCCTTTCCTTCCATTGTCATGCTGTCCTCATATGGAGAGTAAGTGTCTGAAAAGAGCCTCCTCCATACATGGACACTCTCCAAGTGACCTGTCCAGCTGAAAAATGTATACAAGAGTTTCTCATCTTCGGATCACTGTTCTTCATGTGAGAAGGGGCTGGGCTATCATGCTTCCTTCTTGCAGATAACAGAATGCCTGAATAGGCCTTTACTTTAAACCTGTAGTCCTATTTTATGTCTCACCACCAAAAGTAGCTGGATTGGCAGGAATGTGAAGCAGGACTGTGGGACACTTTGACTACATAATTCTCTCCCAATGGGAATGGGATTAGCCTCATTTTACATGTCCATCCCCCAATTTTTTTTCTGGTTGCCTTGTAATGTTTTCTAATTTGAGATCAAAGGGTTGAACTCCTCTTTATTATTCCATACTCTTTAAATTAATTCCATTGTTTATACTATGGCATTTTGTTTTGTGAACCACACAGAGCTTGACAAAAATAATACTTGGTCTTCTAGCAAATTTTGTATCACGTTTGAGAGGTCCACCTTGGAAAGATAGTATAAATGCCCCCTGAAGCAATGATGAGGTTTTGGATATTGGATCTTCGATGATCCAGACCTACCACAACTTTTCTTTTTCCAACACCATCAGAATATTCATGGCAGAGGGATATGGTAACAGAGGTTTCTGCTCCCTCAAGAATCTTTTTAAGTGGCAGAATGTATCCTCTGACTGCATACGTCACTCTCCACCCACTGAAAAGATGGCCATCAAGCCAGCATGCTGCATTAGTTTGAGTGTTGGACTATAACTTTGAAGTCCAGGGTTCAAATCCCCGCTCAGGCATGGAAACCCACTGGGTGACCTTGGGCTACTTACACTTTCTCAGCCTCAGAGAAAGACAAAGGGAAAGCCCTTCTGAACAAATTCTGCCAAGGAAACCATAATAAGTTTTCCTTAGGGTTGCTGTAAATTGGAAACGATTTGGAGGCACATAACAACAACAGCCACAGTACTCCATGTCTCCTGGTATGTTCTCCTGGGACTGTACGCTGGACACCAATACAAAAGTCTTCACTTTTGAAGTTGTTTTTACTCTTCCATCAGAATCCTTACCATCTCTTTTCATTTGTGAAGGTAGATCCAGTGTATAAATAATGCAGTTTGCCACCATTTTTAATTACCATGGCACCACTCTACAGAATTCTGGGATTTGTAGTTTTGTGAGGCGCCAGCACTCTTTGTCAGAAAAGGCTAAAGATCCCAGGATTCCATAGGATGGAGCTAAAGCACTTAAAGTGGTGTCAAAATGCATTGTTACTACAGTATATATTCACACTAATAGAGTCCTACAGAATTTTCCTGCCCTGCAACATCCCTCCTTCCTTGTAGATGAAAGTTCTGAAGGTTTCTCAAATAAACATTGCAGTATTGATCATAGCATGAAAAAGCTGCATTTGTGGACTGCAAGTCTCCAAAAAACCCAAGTCAGCACAGTCAATTGCTGTGGATTCAATACCGTTCTCATATGCATCATAATTCTCACCCCCCCACACACACATACTCTGTGGCTCCAATCCTATACACATTTTCAACATCCAAAAATGCTATTTAAAGGGTTTCATTATTATTTCAGCATCTAGCAGAACAATGTTCCTTCACCCTGAATCTGAGGAGAACATCAGAAGGCTACTTAGATGCAAGCTATTCCGGTTAGAAAGCTTTTGATTTTCATCTGACAAGTCACCAGCCAATGGACACAGCTTACATTTTTATATATAAAAGGGATTTTCATATAAAATGGTCAAAAGAATCTAAAGGGAAAACCAAAATGGAATGCTTCAGGTCCAGAAACACACAGTTAGCATGTGGCGGCGGTGCATGTTGGTAACAGTATTAGTGTTACTACACCAGTGCCAGAACTGGAAAGGGAAATAAAAAGAGCCAACCTTTTCCCTTTTTTTCGTTCATATATATGTGTGTGTGTGAAAGGGAAAAAACAACAACACTCCGCTGCCTTGCCAGTGTTGTCAGGACCAAGAGAACAGCACCAGCAGGAACCTCACATTCCTGACCAAACCCTCTTGCACACAATACCTCCTGAATGAAAGGAACTCAAGCCCGGCAGAGATAGCCGGCTGTCAGGAACCGGCCCTGACGTTTGTGGACAGACAGGGTTGGCTTTGCAGGATGTCAGAGCAGCAAACTGCAGGGAGAGATACAGCATTTTCACACAGACTCAGCTTGGATGTTTTGCTCTTCAGGTAATTAAACAAGGAAGCAGAGGCTGAAGTGTAGGAGCCTGACCCCGGTGGTACGGCTCCATAGTTCTGCATATCTGCTTCCGCAAGAACTGCCTGGAGCATCAACACAATCTTCTATATATGTGCATGCTCTCTCTCTCTCTCTCTCTCTCTCACACACACACACACACACACATCATCCCTCCACTTGAAAACAAATCTCTTAAGGTAATTTTACCAATCTTTTAGCTGTTGTTTGCCTTATATTTAATTATTTATACCATGTAAACAGACTTTTAATTCCTTGTTTTCAAAGGAAAGAAAAAATTATTGTCTGTCAGTAAACGTTCTGCATGATTTTGGCAACCACTGCACCAACCTGGGATAGGCTATATGATAGCATACGTAATACAAAATGAGCAAATAATATATTAAGTTCAGTATATATTGTTATGGGTTTTTGCACAACACCTGCCTTTGTTAGAAAACTGAAGAAGTGACAATATTCTATTGTTCTTCATTGTTCTATTAAAATCATAATTAGGACTCTAGATGGTTAAAAAAATATTAGGGAATGCTATGCACTAGGAAGATATTTTTGAATTTTCCTTTGTTCCACTGCCTTTGATTGTTCAAGATCGTTAAAATCATATTTACTTTTGCCCACAAACCTAACAACTTGCATTGCCTAATGCAAAACATACAACTGGCAAGCAACACAGAAGCACACACAGGGACAGCCTTGCAACTGACCTAATTTCTGTTTAAAAATGCCATGTGAAGCAAAGTAGGGTGGTTTGTTTTTGTTTTGCTTTTTAAAAAGGGGAAATAAAATAAAATAAAATAAAATAGAAAAAATAGGAAAAAGTAACATTCTGCATCCTTTCAAGAATATGTAGAATGGAGCATGGGCTGAAAGACAAGAAAGAAGGAGAGTACAAAAGCAAGCCTGCTTGTCCATGTTCAACACAAAGAACATTAAATGAAAACAACTGGCATGCTGCCAAATTCCTATAGAGGCAAAGAGATTCAAATAAATTGATTTCACGCATCACACTGACCTGGGATCAGTGAGCAGTGGTACAATATACTCAGAACTCTGTGTGAGGCAAAGCCCATTAATGTTATCAGGCCACTGGTATGTTACCAAGAAGAAAATGTGCTCTTTTGCTCTTCCATGCTTTCTCTCTCTCTCTCTGTCTCTCTCTCTCTCTCTCTTTCACACACACGCACGCACACACACACCTATCTCAAAAGATAAAATTTAGGCTAAATTAAAGAAACTACTAATTTTAAAAGATAATTGCATTTTACAAGTTGAAGACTTTTCCTTGTTATTATCAGTAACAGTATTTCCTTTCTTTTAGTCATTGTAAATGTTCCATAAGTTTCTGTTTCTTTAATTATAGATTGCGATATGCTCGCTACTTCTCCAGAGTACTGTGAAGCTCTGAGGCCAGGGCTATGCATTCAGTTTCCTTTTGAACAACAACAACAACAACAAACAAACAAACACTGGACCTCTATGCCATCTTCCTAGTCATCTTTGCTTTATTTACAAATATACAAGCGGAACTGCAGTGGAGGTGAACAGACGCTCTTTTGAGGCAGATGATTCCCCAGACAGCCCCCTTGTTCCAGCTATCTCGAACTAAAACCTCATTCTGTCTCTCTTTCTCTTTGCTTCTGGATCCTCCAGCTGCTTCCAGCTGCTGTTTTATCTGCACCCCCACCCTCATCTTGGATGGGTTTCACTTTCTCCAAGCTCAGATTGTTATTTCCTTCCAAAATAGAGATACTTCCCACCTGTCAAGGAACTGGTTCCTAGCCATTAGTCCCAATGATGAAATAACAACCATGCTGAACTAATAACTAATGATCTGCCTTGCAAAGGAATGGTTGGCCTGACATATATTTGCACCCCTACATGTGACAAGGTCCCTTTCAGGCAACACTTTGCAAGGGCCAAATCTGTTCAGCTATATCTTCCTGGAGTGTGGGGGAGCAATTATTGGTCATGCTTTGTGACTGCTTTGCAGATGACACCAAATCAAGAGGTGTAGCTAATACACCAAAGGACAAGATCAGAATTCAAAATGACCTTAACAGATTGGAGAGCTGGGCCAAAATTATTAAAATGAATTTCAACAGGGAGAAATATAAGATACTACACTTGTGTGTGTGGCCTTTAAGTCATTTCCAACTTAAGGTGACCCTAAAGCGACCCTATCATGGGGTTTTCTTGGCAAGATTTTATTCAGAGAAGGTTTGCCATTGCCTTACACTGAGGCTGAGAGAGTGTGACTAGCCCAAGGTCACCCCTGGGTTTCATGAGAATCAAACCTTGGTACTACACATTATTATTATTATTATTATTATTATTATTATTATTATTATTATACCGCCCATTGGTAGTCCAATCCGGGCGGTTTACATCATAAAAATTAGCATACAACGTAAAACAACATTTCCCCTCCCCCCTTAAAATGTTATTAAACCACATTATAATTAAAACCATTTAGCAATATAAAAACAAAAATTAAAATTAATACAATGCAATCATAATAACCCCTGTGACTTTCTTCCAAGAAAACAGGAGTTCTAGAGGTTCTGCTGAGGGGGGGTGGGGACCCGAGGCCAGGATATTTAGTCCGGAAAGGCCTGCCGGAAGAGATCCGTCTTGACAGCCTTTTTGAAGCTGTCCAAAGATGTTAATTGATGGATCTCATCCGGCAGGCCGTTCCAGAGCCTGGGGCAACAACAGAGAAAGCCCTCTGAGAGGTCACCGCAAGCCTCGATTTTTGAGGCTCCAGCAAGTTCCTCCCAGAGGACTGGAATGAGCGGGGAGGATTATATGGGAGGAGGTGGTCTCTGATATAGCTTGGACCCAAGCCATTTAGGGCTTTAAAGGTAATAACCAACACCTTGTACTGGGCCCGGAAACCAATAGGCAGCCAGTGGAGGGACCTCAAAACCGGAGTGATGTGGTCCCTCCTAGATAAGCCGGAAAAAAATGAAATGCAGATATAGGATGGGTGACATCTGGTTGATAACAGTAAATTTGAAAAGGATCTGGGAGTCTTAGTAGACCACAAGCTGAACATGAATCAACATTGAAATGCAGCAGCTAAGAAAGCTAATATGCTCCTAGGCTGCATCAACAGGAGTGTAGCATCTAGATCAAGAAAAGTAATAGTATCTCTCTATTCTGCTTTGGTCAGACCTCATTGGAATAGCATCCACTTTTGGGCCCAACAATCCAAGAAGGATATTTACAAGCTGGAGGGAAACCAAAATGGTGAAGTTCTGGAAATGATGCCCTATGAGGGGTGGCTTAGGGAGCTGAATTGTTTGGTGTGGAGAAAAGGAGGTTAAGAGGTGCCATGACTGCAAAGGATTTTAACTATTTAATTTTTTACTGTAATATTCTTTTTAAAATGTTTTCATCTGGGAGCCACCTTGGGCCTTTTCTGGGAAAAAGGTGTCCTACAAATTAAATAAATAAATAAGTGATAGCCATGTTTAAATAATTGAAGAGATATCATACTGAGAATGTAGCAACCTTGTTTTCTGCTGCTCCAGAGACTAGGCTATAAAGCAATGGATTCAAGCTACAGAAAAAGAGATTCCACCCAAACATTAGCAAGAATGTCCTGATGGTAAATGCTGTTCGACAGTGAAATACGCTGCTTCTGCTTCTGCTTCTGAGTGTGGTGGAGTCTCCTGTGGAGTTTTAAACAGAGATTGGATGGCCATCAATTAGAAGTGCTTTGATAGTGTATTCTTTATGGCAGGGGGATGGACTTGTGGTCTCTTCAATTTTGTTTCAATTATTCTACTCTTAACTTGAAAGAACTATCCAAGGTGCTGATATGCTTTCTAACTCCCCCGAGTGATGTGAAGATCCAAGGGCTTTGTGGCATTCTGTTTTGGGGAGTGGGTTCATTGTTTTGTATAGTTCATTTAAAATTCAGTTTCAAATCTTGAAGAGATTGACTGTCCCACCAGCTATCCTTGTATTAAAAGCATCTCCATCTGGAAACATCCTTCAATGTTATGGCTCCCAAACTGCATACACATAGGCCTTTGCAGACTGCCAGAAATAGTGCAAATTGAGTCCACTTTAAGGGTTAGGGTTAGTGCTAGGGAATCATGGGAATCGTTTTTTTTTTCTGAGACATTGAGTCTTCTCTGTCAGAGAGCTCTGGTGCCACAATAAAATACAGTTCCCATGATTCCCTAACCTTAACCCTTAAAATGGACTCAATTTGCAGGACTCCCCTCACCTCTAGGCCTGGGCCCAAGAGCTTTCTGTGTCAGGAGAAGTCTAGCAATGATGAGATCAAAGTGATTTGGGCAGAGCATAAGTGGAGAAGCTTGAGGAGGGATGTGAATAAGATTATCTTGGAGCAGTGGCAGCTCATACCTACCACGGCTTGTAGGACAGGGTCATCAGCAGGCATAACCAAGCAGTTCTGCTTTTGTCCCATAACCCCTCCTGGTATCTCTCTAAACATTTAACATCTAACTGAATTGAAGGTGATTTCTTTTTCACAGAATCATAGAGTTGGAAGAGACCCCAAGGGCCATCCAGTCCAACTCCCTGCCATGCAGGAACACACAATCAAAGCACCCCTGACAGATGCCTATCCTGCCCCTGTTGAAAAACCTCCAAAGAAGGAGACTTAAAAACTCTCTTACATTAGTTCAGTAGGTTTCCACACTATTATCCTTGATTCTTCTCTGAGGAATGAATGTGTGCCGTCCTATTGACTGGTTATATGGAAGCAAGGAGAAGTGCACTGGCCTGAACCAAGAACAGGGGTTGGGGCCACACTTGCGCTAATGGTTCAACCTCCACAACTACCCAATACTCATAGTGACAGCTTCCCATTTGTGACAAATAGTTCCACACACACCACAGCACTGAGGGGATTAGTAACCCTCCCTACCTTTCATAACTCCAATTCTGATCCTCCAGTTAGGTTTTCAGTTGCACATGCATGCATGCACATACAGACACATATATACAAACATAAAAATGCAATCATACATTTCAACATGCATTGTAACATGGTACTCAGAAGCAAACGTTCAAGCAACCAAGATGCCAGGACATATTCATAATACTTCAGGTGTTTCTGTGGTAAATCTTGGGCTGTTGCAGTGAGCATACATCTACCATATACATAGGCCCTAAGGCATCAGTCCTTGTAATACAACCATTGGTCAGTGATGAAGGAGGATGATGTGTAGGTGAGAAAGGTCTATACCAGTAAACTTTTCTTTACCAGGAAACCCTTTTAAATATCTTTTCTTGCCATGGACCCCCAAGACTTAACTCAAGATTTAAAACAACAACAACAACAACACCTGAACACTGAACCATTAACAATGACACCTTCTGTTAAACCTTCCTGCAGAGGGAAGACTTTTCCCTCTGAGGAAGGGAAGACTTATCATTTTGCAGCTGGAACAGATCGAACAGCAAGGCGCAGGGCCAGCCAGCCAGACTTTGCCTTGGCTCCTGTCATGTGGCCACTCTACTATGGGAAGCAGGTGGGCTGAATAGTCTTCAAGCCTTCACAGCCCTCCTTTGAGGAGCCCCCTAGGGGTTAGTGGACCACAAGTTAACAACCACTGGTCTACACAATTGATAGTGCTGATGTAGTCTCAATAAGACAGCCGTTTACCAATGCAATTTAGACATGTAACTGCCATGCCACTGATATAATTTAAAGTAGGCCCCTCTCAGGCTATCCAGAGACCAAAAAACAAAACAAAAATAAAAACAAAACCATAATGGATAATGGAGTGAAGTTGCCCCCTGTTGGGTAACACTGTGCTCATGATGTAACATAATCAAAGTGACATGTTATTTGTAGTTAAATTATTCCCAAGCTATTGTAGTTAATTATTCCCAAGGTGGAGACATTGTAACTTGCCCACGGTCATCTCGTGGCTTTCTATGGTGAAATGGGGATTTACACTATGCTGGTTTGCCATTCATATATCCAAACCTTGTTTATAAAGCAAGGGATGGACCTTGCTTTAATGAGAAGAGGAAGACATGGGAGAAGGGCATGTCTTGTAGTCAATTATTCCCATGTATTTTTCTCCCTTCCTGTCTTCAGTGCCAGAACTGATAAGTCATGGAGAAAAGTGAAAAAAGGAGAGAAGTAGCATGAGATCATCAACTCTCTCTCACATTTTCCTTTAAAAAAATGAAAAAATATTGATTCCTAATGTCTACATTGTCAACACAAAGAAAAAGAAAAAGGAAGGAAACACACCCACCACCCACTTCATTATATCCAGTTTGGCTCAGTTTTTACTCATTTTTGTACTAATTTATGGGTTAATAAATATATTATTTATTTAATATAAATATAAAAAAAAAATATATTTGTGGAAATGCAAACAAAATGTATTATCCCACAATTTATCTAGGATCTTGGTATGGCCCCTAGACCCTGGCTGAGAGAAAAAGGTGTTCATTGGTCTCTTTACCTCCCATTTAATAAACACTTATATGTGGTCCCATTCATAGAAAGATGCCCCACGCATATAAAAACTTTAAACACATAGGCCATCTTCACATTGGTACCAACAAGGCACCTTGTCTAGCAGGGATGCAACCTGGGACAAGTCCAGGATTTGTATACTATGTATATTGGATAGGTCGCCAGAGGATGCTTGTCATGCTCCATAAAGGGGCAGATGTTTACAGATTTTTTCTTTTTTAATTTAGTTAAACTCACTTTTAATTTTACTGAGAACCATGTGATTTTCTAAATATTGTTGGACTGCAGCACCCAGCATTCAATGCTATTGGCTCTGTTGGCTAGGGCTTATGTGAACTGCAGTCCAATGACATCTGGAGTCCACATGATTCTCATCCTGCTGTAATATAAGGTCAAAGTAAGTTCAGGTTTGTTATGCCAGGGAAAAACAGATAGTGAAAAGAAGGTTTATACTGGCTCCTCCTCTCTGCCTTTCTTTTTTAATATTATTCCTTTACAAATTGATTCTTTTTCCTTTTATTTTTCCATATATTTTATATAATCTTTATACTATGTTGTTTGTGCATATAAATCTGGACTCCTTGCTCATTATTTTCCTACAGGCTCAGAGAGGAAATTAAATACAATGGTTATTCCTTGTAATTGTTCCAAATCAACTTGACTTACACATATAAATAGATTCTTTGTAGGTCAGAAATCAATTGTGCACAGAATATGGTGGGGTGGCAGTGGTACAACCCTGTACTACTTAGTTGGAGAATTCCCTTTAAAATGCTTTTATCTTTCAAAAGTAAAAACAAAGCTTCATTAGAAGACTACCTGAGTCCTTGGCCTCCAGTATCAGCCATGAAAGTTGTGGGTTGTTTTTTTACTGTAACTTCCCAAATTCTCCATCCAGGGAAGTTCCACTCCTTCCTCCAAGCACAGAATAAATTTATGGATGCTTTAATAGGACCACTATCAACAGCAATTCCATTCCATATCTGTCAAAAGTTTCAAAAATAATTGAGGCTGGGTATTGTGCAGTGTCCCAGTTCATTATTCCAGAAGAAAACAGCTCGCTATAGCAAAAATGGCAAATAGTTATTCTGTATATTAAAGAGCAACACATTTGTTGTAGCATCTCTTGCATGAAATAGATACAACTGTAGATGCATTGTATATTACTCTCAGTTGGTAGTGGTGTGCATGTTTGTGTATATCTGGCTTTCGAGGGAGCTAGCAATGATGAAATGAGTGGCACAGCTATTAGAATAACATTGGCATTTGGCAGAAAACTTTATAATTCCAACCAAGCAAAAATTAGACCCCTTTCAGGGAATACTCCATGGTACTGCTCATGGCAACACAATCGTTCTTTTCTGCCACTGTAGTACACCCAGGGTATCATCCATTGAAAATTTTTCAAGTGGTCAAGAGGCTGTTACAACTCCAAGAAGCCTCCAAGAAGAATTTAGATTTCTTGGCAATTTGCTATGAAAAATCTGCAATTTGCAAAACACTTGGATCTGTTCCCCTGCTTGTTCAGGATACTTGTTCATGGATACTTTTCAATTTGTAGAGCCAGAGGATATGGGCAGGCTCTTTGGAAAGGTGAAAGTCATCATATGTGTGCTAGATTTTGGTGCCCTTCCTGGATGACAAAAGTAGCAAGGAGTGAGAACTGGCTGATAAAATGAGTGGTGAATAGCTGTCTGCAGCAAGACAGGATTCAGGCCTGCCTAAAAGATGCAGTGGTAAAACCTTTAATGAAAAAGCTCTTACTGAATGTCACTGCGCTGGATAATGAATGTCCAGTCTCCAATATTCCATTCTTAGACAAAGTGCTGGAGTGTGTGATGGCTAGGGTTGGAAAGTACATTCAAAAATATTTGAAAAATTGTGAAAAAATGATTTTTGAGCGTCAAGAAATATTGACAAGAAAAATTGTGGACTGACAATAATCTTTACAATTTGGGACTTACTTCATGCCAAATTTGCATGTGATTGCTTTGCATTTAAAAAGCAGCATTTTTTGCTTAGAAAATTTTATGTCATTTCCTATAAAGAAAATCCTGTTTTCTGTGCAAAACAACATGTGAATCTTGCACAAATTAAGTCCCAAATTGCAAATAAGCCTCCAAGAACTATGTGGTTTTTTTAAAAACGCTCTAGCAACAGGAAGAAAACTATTAAATTAGTCATTGCTATGATGGCTTTTCTGTTCCAGGAGTCCTGGGATGATACAGATTATTTTGACTCATTTTAATCATGCCTTGCTGTGGGATGTTGACTGCTTGGTTGACCTGTTATATAGCATATGACAGAAGGTAACCAAGAGGAGTGTGTCTCTACTGGTCTTGCTAGTCCTCTCAGTATCATCAACTACTGTATCCTTCTGAAATGTCTGTCTAGGATGGGACTTGAGAGCATTGCTTTGCTGTGGCTACATTCCTTCCTGGACGTGCAAACTCAGAAAGTGGCACTGGGGAATTCCTGTTTGATATTGTGGCCACACAGTTGTGGGGTCTTCTTGGGATCTGTCTTGTTCCCCATGGTATTTAACATAACCATTAAAGCAAAAGAAGGGATAGTCTGCATCTAATATACAGTAGTCCCTTGGTATCTGTTAGGGTTTGGTTCTAGGAAACCCTGTGGATACCAAAATCCATGGACGCTCAAATCCCATGCAATGTCATAGTAAAATTGTATCCTTTATATAAATGGTAAAATCAAGCTTTGCTTGATTTGCAGCTTGTGTGTACTCCTGGGTTTAGCCCCCAGTCTTGATACTCATGTCTCACACGAATGACAATAAGTGTTTTTGCAGCATTAAACCTAGTGTGCCATTTGTGCATATTTCTAGAAATGTCTGATCAAGTCACAGCAATGTATAACTTTAGTTACATCCCATATTGCAAAATGCTCTTCAGGGAATGTTTGGAAATCTTAAGAAATCAAAAAATGTTGCTCCTAGACTGCTGACCTGGGACAATACAGGAGAACAGGATTTTCTTATTGAGTTTCACTAGCTACCAGTCTGTTTAAAGGTACAACTCAAAGTGCTGGCTCTGAGTTATAAAGCCCTGAAAGACTTTACTCCAGAATACTTGAATGAACATATTTGCCCCTGTGAGCCTGTGTGGGTTTTAGGATCTTTAAGTAAGCCCTACTCTTCATCCAATGATACTCTCATGCACATTTGATATAGACAAGACCCAAGCTTTTTCCATGGTTGTTTCCAAGCTGGAAGCCGCTAAAAGAGGCTAAATTGGCCTTCTCCCTATAGTCCTGCCTGCATACAAAAACCATATCATTCAGGCAGCCTTTGGAAAGTGATTGTCTACTGGGGAAAAAGCCTATAACGACTATGTACACTTACTGTATTTTTCGGCATATAAGACACACATTTTCTTCCCCAAAATGGGGATGGGGAAGTTGATGGGTCTAATATGCCGAATGTACGGAAAGGACGCGGGTGTTGGAAGGAGCGTCGCTTTCCCTGGGACCATGCTGGGGTCGGAGGACTCCTCCAACCCCAGCATCACCCCAAGGAAAGCAACGTTGCTTTCCTTGGGACGATGATGGGGTGGGAGGATGCCTCCGACCCCAGCATTGCCCCATGGAAAGCAACTTGGGGCAATCCTGGGGTGGGAGGATGCCTCCGACCCCAGCATTGCCCCATGGAAAGCAACGTTTTTTTCCATGGGGCAATGCTTGGGTTGGAGGACTCCTCCGACCCAAGCATCGCCCCATGGAAAGCTTCCTTGGGGCAATCCTGGGGTGGGAGGATGCCTCCGACCCCAGCATTGCCCCATGGAAAGCAACGACCCCAGCATTGCCCCATGGAAAGCAGTCCTCCAGCATTGCCCCATGGAAAGCAGTCCAAGGAAGCTTTCCATGGGGCGATGCTTGGGTCGGAGGAGTCCTCCGACCCAAGCATCGCCCCATGGAAAAAACGTTGCTTTCCATGGGGCAATGCTGGGGTCGGAGGCATCCTCCCACCCCAGGATTGCCCCAAGGAAGCTTTCCATGGGGCGATGCTTGGGTCGGAGCAGTCCTCCGACCCAAGAATCGCCCCATGGAAAAAAACGTTGCTTTCCATGGGGCAATGCTGGGGTCGGAGGCATCCTCCCACCCCAGGATTGCCCCAAGGAAGCTTTCCATGGGGCGATGCTTGGGTCGGAGGAGTCCTCCGACCCAAGCATCACCCCATGGAAAAAAACGTTGCTTTCCATGGGGCAATGCTGGGGTTGGAGAGGACCCCAACATCGGCCCAAGGAAAGCGTCCTGGAAAGTGTTGCTTTCCTTGGGCGGATGCCTGGGTCAGAGGTGTCCTCCAGAGGTCGGAGGATGCCTCCGACCCCAGGATCCCTTCAAGGAAAGCCTCATTGCTTTCCTTGGGCGGATGCCTGGGTCGGAGGTGTCCTCCGACTGTATATGATTAAGAATATTTTTTTTCCTAGATTTTGCTCCTTAAAATTGGGTGCGTCTTATATGCCGGAGCGTCCTCTTTTCCTGATATACTTTTAAAATAACTTTTAATTTGGTTATTGTTTTATTATGGTGATCTGTTTAATTGCTTTTTAATATTATAATTTATAGCACTTTTAATTGTATCTATTTTTTAATCACTTTGCTACCAGACCTGGGAAGGGGGGGGGGGGGAAGCCAGGATAAAAAAGACATTTATTTATTAGATTTATACAATTTTTCTCCCAAAATGGGATTCAACGTGGCTATGTATACATTTGGACATAAAGAGAGAGTGGGGAAAAACAGGAAAGTAAGGCATAATGGCCATAAAGTTGAGGCATAATTTAATGCATAAAAAGGAATCACTGAAGTGAAAATGGTAACCCCAGTTCTAATTAAATCTGAATTCAACAGAACCAAACTTGAAAATAAGTTCTAATTCAGCAGCATCATGCTAGAGCATTCCTCCGAAGTCTTGTTTGTGTAAATTTAATGAACTTTCTGGACAGCACCACAGTGTCCTGAAAACCTGCAATATTTTTCCAACCTCAGTCTATTGAAATTAGATTTAATCAAGGCTAGGAGTATTTCACTTGTTACATAAGGTAATTAACCATGCTTAGGAACCAAATTAAAGACAGTAGTACCACCAGAGACTCATGTTTTGAATGGGTCATGATGTTTTTTCTCTTTTTATTTGGGCTCCTTGCAGAAGAATGATGGACCTTCCAATATCAACTGAATTCAGTTTCTACTGGTCCACAGGCTAGAAAGTTGCTTTTCCTGCACTGTCTGTAAGTCTGTGCACATGCATAACAGACAACTAGAATATATATACTTATGCCCCCACAAGTAACAACATAAAAACATAACAGCTCTAGTGGATCAGCCTAAATACCTACTAAGTCTAGCATTCTGTTCCAATAATCAATTGAACAATGCAGAAAGATCACATTTTTCCATTGATCTTTCCCATTCAGAGGCATGATGCTTCTGATATTGGAGGTAAGATGCAACCATCATGACTATTAGTTTGATAGCCTTATCATAATTCCCCTTGCAGGTCAACTACTATATTCTGCAGTAGTGAATCCAGTAGTTTAACTACATACTGTGTTTCATCTGTCCTGATTCTTCCACCATTCCACTTCAATGGATGATCTTTGCTATAGTCATATGAAAAATGTTGGGGAAAAGCCCTATCCCATTTCTCTACATCAGTGTTTCTCAAGCTGATGAGAGGGGTAGCATTTTCCCTACTGTTCTAGGAATTGATAACACAGTTGTACCCAATAACTACATTTGTTTCTTTTTTTTGCTGGAACCTTTCTGAAAACTGGAAGCCAATGGCTCACAAACTGGGACCAGTCCACAAAGTGGCACTGCTTTATACCATTAATAATTTTATATACCTTAATCATGCTCTCATCACTACCTATTTTTCTAAATTCAAAAGCCACAACAAAATCTAACTTTTCCTCATAGAAGAACTGTTCAAACTCCTTGTTTTGGCTGATCATTGCTGAACCTTCTCCTCTGGTATTTTTTTTTAGAGGTTTTGTTGTTGTTAACTGCCCTCGAGTCTATATCGACTCATGGTGACCCTATGGAAAAGACATCTCCAAGACCCTCTGTCCTCCACAGCTCTGCTTAATTCCTGAAACCCCATATACATGACCTCCTTAATAAAGTCCATCCATCTAGCATGTGGCCTTCCTCTCTTCCTACTTCCTTCCACCTTCCCCAGCAATACTGAATTTTCCAATAAGTCCTCCCTTCTCATGATGTGTCCGAAGTACGACAACCTCAGTTTGGTCATCTTGGATTCCAAGGAGGTTTCCAGCTTGATCTGCTCTAGGACCCATTTGTTTGTCCTTTTGACCCATTTGTTTGTCCATGGGATCATCAGCACTCTTCTCCAGCACCAAATCTCAACTGCATTGATTTTCTTCCTATCATCTTTCTTAACTGGCCAGATCTCACATCCATACATGGTAATAGGGAATACGATGGCTTATATAATTCTAACTTTTGTTCTCAGTCGTATATCTTTGCGTTTTAGAATCTTTTCTAGTTCTTTCATAGCCACCCTCCCCATTCTTAATCTTCTTCTGATTTCCTGACTGCAGTCCCCATTTCTATCAATGTTTTATCCCAGGTATGGGAATTCTTTTACTATTTCTATTTCTTTGTTGTCTAGGTTAAAATTGTGAAGGTACTTGGTGGTCATTACTTTTGTTTTCTTTATGTTCAACATTAAGCCTGCCTTAGCACTTTCTTCTTTGATTTTCCTTAGTAGGTATTCCAGGTCTGTAAGGTTTTCTGCTAGTACTGTGGTGTCATCTGCTTATCTTAGATTGTTGATATTCCTTCCTCCTATTTTCACTCCTCCCTTTTCTGTGTCCAAGCCTGCTCTTCTAATATGTTCTGCATTCAAGTTGAACAGATAGGGTGAAAGGATACAGCCTTCTCTGACCCCTTTGCCAATTGGGGACTATTCTGTTTCTCCATGTTCTTTCCTGACAGTAGCCTCTTGTCCAGAGTACAGATTCCTCATCAGGACTACCAGATGTGTTCGCACTCCCATGTCTTTAAGATCATTCCATAGCCTTTCATGATCTATGCAGTCAAAGGCATTGCTATAGTCTAAAAAGCACATGCTGATTTTCTTTTGGAATTCCCTGGTGTGCTCCATTAGCCATTGTGTGTTTGCAGTGTGGTCCCTATTGCCTCTTCCTTTCCTGAACCCCACCTGAACCCCTGGGATTTCTCTCTCCATGTATGGTTTGAGTCTATGTTGAAGAATTTTGAGCATGATTTTGCTTATGTGGGGGATCAGTGCTATGGTCCTATAGTTGCTGTCTCTTTATTGTAATTGTGTTTTATGTTGTAAACCACCCAGATTGGGCAACCATTGGGCGGTATATAAATAAATTTTATTATTATTATTATTATTGTAGCTCCCTTTTTGTGGACAGGGATGTATATTGATGGCTTCCAATCTGTTGGCTATCATTTTGTTTTCCATATCTGGTTAGCACTAGAGTTGACTCTGTCAATGTGGATTGCAGCAGTTCAATTGGAATATCATATATGTTCCTGGTGATTTGTTTTTCGCTACTTCTGTTATTGCAATTTCCACCTTACTTTTTAGAATTTGGGGTTCATCTTCATATTAAAGTAATGTATTAGAGGTACAGTAGTCAAAACTGTATACACTATTTCAAAAGTGTGCTGCAGGTCAATCTTGCATTGTAGGTTCATTGGCTTTGTTGCTAAGTAAGCAGAAACCAACAAAACCTCCTAAAATATACTCATATTTTATTCACCATAATTAGCTAGCCACTAAACCAATACAGTCAGTTGGCTGTCTTCGCAGGGGATCCATTCCAGACCCCCTCCTGCATGAAAATGGAGATTCGCAAATATTCAAGCCCAATGGACGTGCACAGGGATGCAGCCGCAGAGGTGCGCTCCATTGATTTAAATGGAGGTCACTCCTCCATGAATATGCAAAACTGTGGACTTCAAGTCTGCAAAAATGGAGGGGCAACTGTACTTCTAAAAATTTTCAGACAGCTTTCCTAATGATATATTTATGAAGTGTATTGAAGTATTACATTGGTATGTGATGAAAAACCTTTTTTCCAATATTGTAGCCATTTTAAATATATTTTTGGGTACTGAATGTAAAATAAAAAAATTAAAATGTCACACTGCACACAGTTCTTTCACAAATTCAACAATTTTATCAATTCAGTTGTTACTCAGCTTTGATTAAGTGTGGCCACTGATGTTCCAGTGCTATTTCTTTTTGGACAGATTTTTGTGTTTCACATCAACAAACTAAAGTGTTTTAAAAGTCTGTTAGAAAACTTTAATCTTTTTCTTAATCTTCGAAGGATAATTCTTTGTAGGATGACTTTCAACTTTGGTGGCCTGTGTTATTATCATATCTAAACTCTGATATGAATTCTTATTGTAACACCAAAACAAGAATGGAAGGGGAATCAAATCTCTCCTCCTCACCTCAAAACTGAAGACACCTTTCTGACAAAATCTTTATCTTCCTTCTGTAATTTTGTAGATTACGTAACCTTCATAAAAACTGTCCACAAAAAACAAAACAACAACAAACAAAAAAACAAACAGTAAGGGAGGGAAGCTGTGTTCTTTTTTGAAAACTCAAAAATGGCAAAGACTCGTCTTGCATAACTCTTCATCCTCAGAAATGTGGTAGCCTTGATCACCTTAGAGCAGGAGTTCCCAATCTGTGCTTCGGAGAGCCTTTAGGGCTCTGTGTGAACTTCCTAGGTGCTCAGCAGCCATTCCAGGAAAATGAAAGAAATAAATATTGAAAGAAATTAAGGAATAAGAATATATTCTTATATATACTCTTAAACACCATTAATTTGTAGGACATAGGGTAGGCCTCTTAGGGGCTCCGCCATAAAAATAAGGGCTCAGGGAGCCAAAAAGGTTTGGAACACCTGCTCTTAAAATATCACCCATTCTGCCAAAACTAACAATAAAAATTAGAAGTTGCCTCTAAAAAATTAAATGTGCCTACAGCAAACTCTCCTGCACCTATTTGTCTTCCGTTTGATACATGCGAGATGTTCATAATGGGATAAGATGACTGAAAATACCACCAAACTGTAACAAACCTAAAAACAATTATTGTCATTTGTTGATTTCAAACTATTGTTAATGTGAATAACAAATACTATTTACACCATTAAGAGTTGTGGCAGCATTCTCACTTCAGCATGAAAATCAGCATGCCTGACATAGCTTCACAAGGAGTTCCTATGACAGGAAAAACTCAATTAACTTTTGAACCATTACTCAAAACCAAAGAAAACTTTATTTCCTCAAGAAGCCTGAATAAAATGTATCAGCAGTTTCTCTCCAAATTTGGAAAGAAACATGTATTTTGCCTGTCTTAAAACTCAAGAAAGATAAATAGATTGAGTTTTAAACTTATTGTATCTGTGAATGTACCCGAGACCAGTTTGAAACTTGTGAGATTTGAAAACTTCATTAAGCAGAACATGGACGCCAAATTTGCACGATTAGTTGAACAGCTATAATTTTTAAAGCATTTTGACACTTGTATAATAATGGAACTTATTCTGTGTCTTGCCTTAACAAAAGGCACCATTTTGTTGCTTTAAGAAGGGCATTGTGATATTGACAATTTTAATTCCAATTCATTTCCTAATGATTCCCAATATGGAATTTGTCTTTTCTTCTTCTTTCTTTTTCTTTTTTTAAAGAGATTGAAGATAGCTTATGTATTTGACAAAGAAGGTTATTGTTCATGAAAGTTTATGCTACGTTTATGCTACGTAGAGCAAGTGTAGCTGCAAGAGTGAGTATTGGACTAAGACTCTGGGACACCAGGGTTCAAATTCCTGCTCGCCACGAAAACTCACTGGGTGACCTTGGGCATGTCACATTCTCTCAACCCCAGAGGAAGGCAATGACAAGCCCCCTCTGGATAAATCTTGCCAATAAAACCCCATGGTAGAGTCACCTTAGGGTCACCATAAGTTGGAAACCACTTGAAGGCACACAACAACAACAACTACAACAACAACAAAGAGTCTTTGTTTCTCATTATTTTCCAGTAATACCAAGGAAAGAAATGGCCTACAAGTACCTAGATCATGCTTTTTTTTTGGGGGGGGGGGGGAGGGGGGAGAAAATAGTTTGCAATCCTGCCAAACCGGAAAGATTTAAAGACCAACTGACATCAATGAGGGAAGATAAATCTCTTTGTTTGTAATTCATGGGATTTCAAAGTAGTTAATGTTGGTAGAACTGTGTTGATAAGTCTGTGAACTGAAATAAGTATGTTGCTTTCACAGAATCATACAGTTGGAAGGGCCTCATGGCTCATGGTGTCTAATCACCTGTGCAATGAGGAATTCCAGCTAGAGCATCCCTAGCAGATAGCTGTCCAGCCTCTATTTGAAGTCATCCAGAGAAAGAGACCCCATCATCTCTTTAGGTAACTGGTTCCATTTACAAATTGTTCTTACCTTTCAGTTTTCTTCTAATATTCAATTCAAATCTACCGTCCTATAACTTAAAACCATCACGTCTGGTCCTCCCTGCTAGGGCTACAAAGAAGCCAGCACCCTCTTTTCTCTGACAGCAATTTTTTAAATATATATATATATGTTTCTCAAAATAATCCACATTTCCAAGTAACACCATGCCAGCAAGCCACAACCAAACCTATTGTGATCGAGGGGCGGGGGGGGGGGGGATGAATACAGGTCTGTGACAAACCTGAAACCAAATACAGTTGCTCTTCCCAATTCTAATATTCGAGCACCATTGAAACTAAGGGCACACATGCAACCACTTTAAGTATAGCTGTTGTCTCTCCCCACAAAGAGTGAGACCATGAACCTCAAGTCTGCGAACGGGAATGGACAACTGTATCACAAAATATCCTTACACACCTTATACACATAAATTATTTCTGTTCAAATAGCAATTTCTGAAACAGCTGCCCAAGAAATGACAACTTAATGGAGGAAGGAGCAAGCCCAGGCTTAAAAGAGGCAAGATTTGGGGATGTACAATTGCTCCCCTGAAATTAAGGGGCTGTTTGATCTAGGGCATAGAACAGATTATTGCTTCTAGTGGTCAGGAAGAAATGAGGAATTTTCTTTTCACAAATTTCTATTCACTTTCCTTTTAAAAGTTGCATAAATTAACCTACTTGAAATGCACATGTGTTCAGCTAGATGTAGAAACAAATCAGAACAGGGAACAAAAGAATTACTCTGCCAGATATTTATTTGTAAAATATCTATACTTCTTTTTCATTACCAAATGCAAACCTAGGATGGTTTACATAAAACTAAGAATATAATATAACCTAATATACCATACCAATAGTAAAATAACAGAGGCAGAAAAGCCACTAACACTAGTAAACAAACAAAAGGTTTTTTTTAAGAGTTAAAATGTCTAAGAAATGTATCTTTTTACATTGCAAAATCATTTTCCAAATACCAGCAGAAGGGGAACAGTGTTAATTTGACAACAAAAAGAAGACAGAGTTGGCATCAGCTGTTTGTCTACGAGAAACAGAAAGAATAGTTGATGCCAACTCTGCCATTGCAGCTCTGTATCTCACCACCAAGAAGGTTCTCTCATTTGTATGTGCATAGTGTACTTCTCACAACATCAATACATATAGAGAAGAGTCTTCTCTGAAGATCATTGGGAAAGGGAAGGATTGTTCAGGAGGGGGTTTCTTTCAGGTGTCTGGTCTCTAAACCATTTAGGACAAAGATGGGCATATGTGGGTTGGAGGCAACAGGCCCCCATGAGATCACAGCTCTACTCCACCACAAAAACTGTTAGTTTTTGCTCCAAAATGTCCCCTTCCACTCTCTTAGTGGGGTTGTGCAGAATTTAAGCACCTTTTGACCCACCTCTGGGCCAATCTTATGCTCAAGAGAGATCATTTTGTCAAAAGGAAATGACCTAGAATTTGATTTCTGTATCAATTCTTGTTGAGGGGAGCCTTTCCTGGACCTAAAATGGACAGAACCCCCATGTAGAAATTGAAGATATAGCCATGTTAGTCTGTAGAATCAGTGTGTAAGAGAAATCCTGTAACACTTTAGAGACTAACAGAAAAAAAATTGGCAGCATGAGCTTTTGTACATTTCAGTCTATTTCCTCAGATGCATTTGGTGGAGTGGAAGCTGGTACAGACATATATATGCTATTGGTATGTGATGATGTCAATTCAAATTCAAAATCCTTTGTGTATGGAAATGAAGTTGCAGGTCCAGTTTTAATGATGATTGTTAGTGCACAAACTGGCCTGTTTGCCCAATGGAAATATCCTAATGTTATCACCTACAATATTAGGGGAAGCCTTCACATGCTCATCCTCCAATGTGATTTATGCCATACTATGTCAGCAATGCCTTTCAACACTCTACTTTGGGCAAACAAGCCAGTCCCTGCACCAGTGGATAAACAGACATAAATCAAACATTAAGAATGTGAATACACAAAAACCGGTGGCTGAACATTTCAATCTTCCTAGGCACTCCATCTCAGACCTCAGAACAGTGGTCCTTGAACAAAAGAATGACAATGGTAGATTGGAATGGGAAACAGCAGAATTGGAATTCGTCCACAAACTACAGTCCTTCTGCAATGGATTGAATAAAGACAATGGTTTCCTGACCCACTACACACACTTCAACACTAGCTGACCCCATCTTCATGGGGGTGCCCTACATTCCTCTATTCTCCTTACCACAGGGTAGTCCCATTGCAAAACTAAATCTGCCGGTTCATCTCCATGAACAATGACAAGTTTCCCAAGACTCTGTGCATAACAACCATAGTTAAAACTAGACCTACAGTTTCATTTGCATACATAAAGTATTCTGAATTTGAATTGACATCATCAGATACCAATAGCATAGATATGTCTGGCTTCCACTCCACTAAATGCAACTGAGGAAGTAGACTGAAATCTACGAAAGCTCATGCTGCCAATTTCTTTCTGTTAGTCTCAAAGGTGCTACAGGATCTCTCTACACACACGTAGAAACTTCACTTCATCTTCTACATAATCTTTGATTTATAAGATGCACTGCAATTCTTGTGATCCCAGTGTCTCCAATCCACACCAAAGGCAGATAAGAATATTTATTTATCTATTTATTTATATTATTTCTGGTATATTAACACTATTCTGTCCACCAGCACCCTCAAAGTGATATATAACAAAAGTGAATGACATCATGAAAACATAAAAGCAAAACACCCTTTGAAATTAGGTCAAAAACAG
Organism: Phrynosoma blainvillii; assembly: GCA_026167975.1. Lineage (NCBI taxonomy): Eukaryota > Metazoa > Chordata > Lepidosauria > Squamata > Phrynosomatidae > Phrynosoma > Phrynosoma blainvillii. Next base: position 39,425,398 of record JANUYF010000004.1, on the reverse strand, counting down.
CTTTAATCACCAAAGGCCTGGCAAAACAATATGATACAGAGACAGGGAAACACACATCATAATGATATAAGTACATGGATTAAATTGAAACAGATGTATTAGTGGGGGGGACGGGACTCTGGAATGGGATTCCTGTTTTAAATGGCTATCCAATGTTCCCTGGAACAATTAATTCTTCCCTTTGTGTAAACCAGGAAACAACAGTGGATGCAAGTTTTGTGAACCGTGAAAATCTGTATGCCTAGCTTCTATCTCAGTATAGTCTCAGTTAAGACAAAATGGGGTTTTTATTACAGCAAATGTAGTCTGGCATATTGAGTAAAAAACTGAGGTGTGAGTAGGTCAGAAGTAGAAATGAACTGTGAATGTTGAACTCTCTAGGACTGAATCTGCACTGCAGATATAATACAGTTTGACACTGCTTTAACTGACATGGTTAAATGCTGTGGAATTCTGGAATTTGCAGTTTTGTGAGAAATTTAGCCTTCCCCATCAGAGAGCTCTGGTGCCACGACAAACTACAAATCCCAGGACTCCATGGGATGGAGCCATGACAGTTAAAGCATTTTCAAACTGCATTATTTCTACAGTGCAGACCTAATGCTGTCCAGATGTAGTGGGCTATAACTTGCATCATCATCATCAGGCACCTTGGAACTTAGAATGGAGAGACATTTCTGGAGGGCACATTGTTGGAAAAGGCTGCTATATATGGTCTTAGGCAGCCACCCTCTCTTAGCTCAGTCCCAACTTATAAATTTTAAGATAAAATTAATGGGCACAATAACACTATAAGAATATGGTCAGAATGTTGGGTTATGATCACAGTAAACTAGGTTTGAATTCCCACTCAGACATGAAGCTCCCCAGATGTACTAGAGTCAGACTCTTTTGGTCCAATCTACCTAACAGCATTGCTACCTGACATACCATATATACTCAACTATGAGTCAGCTTCATGTATAAATTGAGGGCAAGTTTTGGGGCCAAAATTGTGGATTTTGATATTGCCTATGAATAAGTCAAGGGTAAAACTTAGAGGCATATAGCAAAGGATCTAAAGGATGAAGCAAAAGAAAACAATGTCAAAGAATTGACAAAATTCCAGCAGGCATAACTGTGCTCACTCTTAAGGCTGGATGGATGCAAGAGTAGAGGGGGCTGGTGCTTCCAGAACAGATTATAGTCTTGCCTTTCACCAGGGGATTGTTCCTTTTTTAAAAATAGGAGTTAAGATACAGTACTTACATTGTTCTGTGGACAGGTCGACTCAGGTTTTTTTGGGTAAATCTTTTGACCTAAATTTCTAGACTTATACATGAGTATATACAGTAGTTACAGATGATAAAAGAGGTGGGGATTATTTATACAAATCTGAGTTCCTTGGAGGAAAGGGAAATATACCATAAATGTAAAAAAAATTAGTTATTTAATGCAATTAATGTGAGGAACAGTGAACTCTTGAAACAATCTTAGTAGTGGTACACTAATAATAGCAATGTAGTAATAATATGTGTGTGTGCATTCAAGTTGCCTAGCAGTAATATTTCATCATCATTGTTGTGTGTCTTCAAGTCATTTCCAACTTATGGTGACCCTATCATGGCGTTTTTCTTGGCAAGTTTCTCCAGAGGGGGTTTGCCATTGCCATCTTCTGAGGCTGAGAATGTGTGGCTTGCTCAAGATCACCCATTGTGTTTCATGGCCAAGCTGGGATTTATCCCTGGTCTTCAGAGTTGTAGTCCAAGGCTCAAACCAGTACATCACACTGGCTCTCACGTGGGCTCTTTACTTAGGGGCTGAACAGACCGGCATAAAGAGCGGCCTGGGGGCAGTGGGGGTGTGGCAACCGCACGCCGGGTGCCCTGACTCTGCCATCTCTCCAGTTTCATGCCGCGCACCCCACCACACTGTGGGAGGCATCAGGGTGCTCCCTTGGTGCAACGTCGATACATAATGCACCAAAGGAGCACCACTGTGGTGGCAAGGGCAACTTTTTGCCACTCTAAAAAGGAGTGGCATTTGCCAACTCTTTTTAGAGCGGCAAAACTCTGAAAACCAGGGTTCAAATCCCAGCTTGGCCCCGATCTGGAAGCAAAGGGGCAGCTTGCCACTGCCCCTTTGGGGTGGTCTGTATAGCTCCTTAGTTCAATATTAAGATTTTAAATCCTCAGTTTCCTCCAATTACATAGTACACTAGTCCCTCCACATTTGCAGCTTTGACTTTTGCAGATTTGATTATTCACAGACTTTATTAATATATTCTTTCTCGAAATATCTAGGGCCCCCCCAGCACAACTCTATGGTCAACTTTAACTAAAATTCGCACTGAAAGACCTAGAGATTCCTAGAGAAAACACTCCACTAAGCATTTGTAGCTCCTCCAGTGTAATTCTATGGTCAATGTCTGGCAGATGTTGACCACAGAGTTGCACTGGAGGACCTAGAAATTCCTAGAGAGGTGTTGTCTCAGGTAAAAGCCTAGTTTTTTGTTATCTGCAGTTTTTCCACATTCACGGGGGTCCTGTGCCCCTAACCCCAGCTAATGTGCAGGGACAAGTGTACTAGATTTCTATCCTGCCCTTACTCCAATGAACCCAGGGCATAGCACAGTCCCTCTAGTGTAGATTTGTATTCTCACAACTCTGTGAGGCAGGTTGTGCTGATGGAGTGACCAATGTCACCCAGTGTGCTTCATGGCTGAGTGGGAATTTGTCATAGTCCAAGGCTCAAATCACTTTGCCAGCAAAAATAAAGCATTTAATGTCATCATTTTCAGATAGGCAGCTTGGAAAACCCTTCAAATATTCAAGCAGAAGCAGCACTTTTAATATTCAAGCAGAAATAGTCACCTATACTAGAATCAGTAATGGTAATTCATTCTATTACCAATGGCTGGCTTAGGTAGCAAATAAGAAGCAAAACATTTTGACAGACCACCTTATTTAACAATGCTTCAGATTTCTCTAAAGGGAAATGCTGATATTTCAGCATAGCCTCTGTTTTTCATTAGTAAGCCGATGAAATCTGATGCTTAATCACACCATTTGGAAGAGCAACTTATTTTTAAAAATAAAGGAAATATCCATTAAAATAAACTTGGAAGAAGTTTGTGGTATGCATTGCAGCTGCATGACGTTTTTAAAGGCAGCTGTTTGTTCCAGAAGACGCCCGACAGGCTTGCTCCTCATTTTGTTTGACAAAATTTCAATTTAGGTTAGTATCAGTGGCCAAATTTCCAAACTGGATACTAGACAGATGTGCCTACTTATGACAGATGCTTTTAGGATCCAAGTTTATTGGCATGCCTTTTAGAATTTACTGAAGTCTACAGAGTTATTATAATGCAACATACTGGTTTTAGAACACATCGATTTTGGTGGAAAAGAGCTAAGCATGCGTTTAGTATTCTCAGTGAAATAACTAAGACTTAAAGATGCTTCATTTGATTGTGGTTTCTTAAAGTATGTCTCACTGAATCCAGAGCTTGGAAAAATTATTATTTGGGACTCCAATAGTAGAATCCCTCAAAACTATTGTATCAGATGGCAGTAAGGCCAACTTCTCATGTTACTCAGACCTTTCTGGAAAGGAAACCCATGACCCATTAGAGGAGATTCTGGAACCATCTTCCCCTCAATGTTTTGTCAATACTTTGTAAAAGAGGTAGATTATAAAGGGGCCTGCCGGGACGAAACATCTGCAGAAGTTTCAAATGAAGTGTGTATGGGGAGAGGGGGGAATTCAATGATGGGAAAATTCTCCAAAGTTGAAGAATTAATAAGATCTGCTCCCGTATGGAATGGGCATATTGAAAGATACATGAAAAATGACTCATGCTTTCTTTTGGACAGAGCTATGGGTAAATAAAGTTTTTGTAGATTGAAGAGTTCAAAATGGCAGGAAATAGCTGCAGTTTTTGTGGACTGCCTCCAAAAGCTTTGAATGTGTTAGGGCTTTCATCTGTAATGAATGCACATTCTGCCTTTTCTACTTTATGCATTCATATAAATATAAAGTGAAACATTGGTTCAAAATATAATGATGTCTCAATTTACTTGGAAATATTCAGTAATCCAGGCAAAGCTACATTTGTAACAATGTCCTTCATACCAAGAGTTGCAACGGTAAAATGAATAAGCCTTCAAAATGCCCTGTCGATATTGACTGTATTCCTTAAACTACTTAATCTGTAATGGACACATTAATTCCATTGAAACACAGAACTGAGTAAATGTTTTAGGTCATGAAATATTAAAGAGCTATTTATATGTATCTCTAAGTTTGTACTCTATGTGTAGTAGCAATGGTACAGGGTGTCATCTCACCCTGTTCTCACCAGTGAGATACACCTCTGTATTTGCTTTCCATTTATGTACTGGATTGATTATTATTTAGTTTTTTGTTACATTTATATCCCATCTTACCTCCAGTGAGTTTAAGGCAACATACATGGATTTGCTTCTTCTCATTTTATCTTCACAACAATCTTATGGGATAAGGCCAGGTTGAGAAAATGTGCTTGGCCCAAGGTCATCCAGTGAATTTAATGCAGAGTTGGGCAACTGCTGTAGGGGTGAGGGTAATTTTTAACTCATGCCTCCCCATGGGCAACACTGTTGTATTTTGGGTAATATTGTGTGTCATTTCTATTGGTCATTTTGGCTGATATTTGGTCATTTTTATATTTGGCCATCAGATGTTGTTTGTGGTGGTGGTGGTGTTGCTACTGTATGTGTCTTCAAGTCGTTTCTGACATATGGCAACCCTATGATGGGGTTTTCTGGGGTGGAGAGTGTGCAACTCACCCAAGGTTACCCAGTTGCTTTCTATGTCTGAGTGGGGAATTGAACCCTGGTGTCCAAAGTCATAGCCCAATGCTCAAACCACTACACCATGGTTCTATTACTTTGTTCAAATCTCTCCTCACAATATACTTTTTCAATGAAATCTCCAGCATAATCCACTTGTTCTCACCACCTGCTACAGTTTAGCTAGCTATAACTGAGCTAATGTCTTTGTAACTAAAACAAATGCATACTACTTCCTTATTTAACCACGCACCCTTTCCCTTTCATTGGTCTAATATTTCCTTGTGTGGAATTTTACACCGTAAGCTCCTTGGGACAGAGACCATAGAAGGATCACAGAAGGATCATAATGATTTGGCCTATGAACAGCAGAAAATGCACAGTTTTGAATTTTACAACCAAAATATGATTGCAAGATTAGCTGGAGGTGAGACAGATCAGATGTAGGAAAGGTTATTTTTGACTATAGCTTCCAGAATCTCTAGTCCATATGGTGGCCATGCAAACTGGGATAATCTGGGAAGTTTACTGCCAAAAAAAAAAAAAAAAAAAAAGTTTTCTAAGCTAAGCAATAAATGTAGCCATGGGCAGAATTGAGTATATCACAAATCTGATCTCTTTCCTTGATTAGACTGTTCATTCTTTGTGGTAAGTTTCAATAGGGCATTTATTTTTTTCTGGTACAAATTGCATCCAAAAATCTGAAATCTCTACAAAGTTAGAATTCCATATAATTCAGGAGGGGCAGGAATGAAATAACAAGGAAAAGATTTAAAGACACAGTGAAACAAAGGCAAGGTACACATTAATCAATTTATTTTTCAAAAATAGCACTTTAATTACAAATCTGTTCCTTACCTTGGCAAAATTCAAAGTTCCCTTTTTTCCGGCAGTCACCTATTACTAAACTCAGTGCTCTCCAAGTGTTTCTTTTGACAGATATCATTCTCCACCAATCGTCCTGCTAATTTCCTCTCTCCTTTTCTGACTGGGACAGATATTACGTTCACCAGCCCAGAGATCAATCTTTTCTATTAACAACAACAAAAGGGGGGGGAAAACAAAAACGCACATATCATAGCCGGTTTGAAGCACAACACCCCGCTATTTACATGGTAACATTAGATCACTCTTTAGTGAAAAATAACAGAAGCAGTAACTACAATCCTATAACCAATACTTTATCTCTACATTTTAAAGTCAGTATTTTATTATTAAAACCTTTCAATTCTATTGCATCATTGTCCTGGTGCAAGACTCACCCTGCTAATGGCTGGGTATTTACAGGAGAGACAGACATCATACTTTTTATTGTGAAAATTGTTATACTGTTGTACAATCTCCCATATACCTGTTTTGCACAACTGCTTATACAAGGATAAAATCCAAAGCAACTGTGTTACTGGAAAATTTTGTGCTTAAAATTAAGATGGATTTAGGTCTGCATTGTTTGGTTTCAGAATGGGGGAGGAGAAGAATGCACACTGTATTGAATAGTTAATATTGCAGATTAAACACAGGTCAGAAATCAAGATTTAACTGGTGTGAATTATTTGTAGGAACATTGTAAACAGTCTTACACCTGTAGCAGTATTCAAAGACCAGCTGTCTTAGTCTGTATCAGTATGTAAAAGGATCTTGTAGCACCTTTGACATGAACTGAAGTGTATAGCATAAACTTTTGTAGACACTGTCTACTTCATCTATATACATCTGATAAAGTAGACCCAGTCTATGAAACTTTATGTTACAACCTTTTTTCTCCCAGTTAACCTCAAAGGTGCCTCAAGAATGCTATTTCTTATACCTGGTCAGACTATTTATCTTGATGTGAGCTACACTGATTGGCAGCAACTCTCTAAGATTTTCCATCAGCTGCTACCTCATCGTTTTACATACATAGATCCTCATCTTTGGATTTTCTGGATATAAAACATATGCTTTGCTATTGAGCTATGGGTACCTTCTCAATTGTAGAATTTCTATAGATTTCCCATGACATTAGGATTTCATCATAAAGGATTTTCCTACCACTAAAAAGCAACACGTTTGTGGTCTGAGAGGTTTCTCATAGGCTTCAATGGACTTAATCTAGCGGCATTAAGTGAATCACGGAAGTACCATAGTGAAAGAATTCTACAACGCAACTATGCAACCACAATACTTTCCAAAAGTGCTGTCCTACTAAAATTGCATTGACTGTCAACAGTTTGCATACTATAGTCCTGTATTTTTTAAAATGTGTGTGAAGGTGCTTCCAGGTACCTAGGGAAGTCAATCATCCATCAAACAGGAGGTTACCCAAAGCATGAATTCCTCTTCTTGTTTTGACTCCGAATCAGAATTGACTGAGAAAAGCCAATGTTGCTGGGTTTGATGGGATTACTTAATCCCTCCCAAGGCAATGACGTAGCAGAGTTTTTCATCCTTTCAGAAAGAATTCTCACTACATATCTGAATTAGTTTGCTTCCTTCCAAACAGAAACCTAGGGAGCAAGCTCCCCTGAGTGTGGTTTGGCTCTGTCTTTGTAGGAACCACACAGTTATGAGTGGTTGGTGGACCACTGGGGACCTATCTGGAGAAGATATTATCAGGAGTGCTCTGTGAGCGGGGCCGAGCACCTAAGTGTATGTGCCTGCAAATTGCCTGCCAATTTGTAGTGAGCCCATACATTTCATAGGATTTTCTTAGGCAAAGAATTATTCGAAGGTGGTTTTGACAGTTCCTTCCTCTTAAATATAGCCTACAGGACCTGGTATTCATTGGCAGTCTCCCATGCAAGTACTAATCAAAGTTGACCATGTTTAGCTTCCAAGATCAGGTGGGATCTGTTGCCTTTAGTGTATTTGATCATCCAGGAGCTAATGTTTAAACCTCTCACCATTTAAATCTCCATTTAAATCTTTCCAGTGAAGAATCCAGGGCATTGTTCGGAATGAAAGGGTATTCCTTAAAAAGGAGGAGACCAAGGCAAGTGTCAGTGGTGGTCTCTACAGAGTTAATGGGGTCCAAAAGAGCTGTCTGAGGATATAAGGTGCTGATACTGGGCTTGACTAATTCTTAGCCTTTCAAACTCAAAATGAAACTTTTCAGGTATCACAATTCCTACCCAGTTTGAAAGGGGAGGGGGGAGAGGAGGAGTGCATCTTATTGCACTCCTTTCCAATTTGAACACAATCTAAAGTTAAGTAGTTCTTAAATGTGCTCATTATAGGGTAAGAGTGTTTGGATTAGATTTGACAGAAGTATTAGAGCTAGCAATTTGATTTTGTTTAAAATGGCTTTCTTGATTGTGACCAACATTATTGTTGTGGCCCTTTTCCATATTGGACCAACTAACATTATACAAATACCACAAAATGTTGTTTTATATTGAAGACATGACCAAAGTGGGCTACCAGAGTAGCAGCACCTTACATGCACATATTTTATTATTTGATTTATATCCCACTTTTCTCCCAATATGGGAATCAAAGCTGACACTGTAGCTTCTAATAAAATAACTAAAACAGTCTGTAGTACATTTTAAAGCATTAAACAACAATCCAATCAAAACATTAAATTAAAACACTTTAAAAATACATTAAAACATATAGCATATTAAAACAGCACCTCCATTACCCCAACCAGTTAAAAGCTGAAAGCCTATTTACAATAAGGTTTTTGTCAGCTGGTGAAAAAAGAGCAGGAAGGGGCCAACTGAACTTCTCATGAAAAGGAATTTCACAGCTTGGGAGCAACCACCCAGTGGACTCTTTCCAATATTTTCATCAGATGCACCTGGATAGGTGGGAGGGACAGAGAAAACCCTCCCTTGGAGGCTCATATGGAAATATGTGAACTCAGCACTCTCTAAGCCAGGGGTAGGCAACCTTTCCCCTTTAAGGGCCGAGGGACTTCAGCTCCCAGAAGCCTCAGCCATGTTGGCCAATAGTCCCATGTTGGCCAATAGCTCCTGGGATTCTGGGAGCTGAAGTCCCTCGGCCCCTAAAGGGGAAAGGTTGCCTACCCCTGCTCTAAGCAGTTTACAATCTGTAAGCCAATTGCCCCCAACAAGTTGGGTACTCATTTTACCGAGCTACAAAAGGATAGAAGGCTGAGTAATCAACCTTGGAGCCCTGGGATCAAACTCACAATGGTGTAACTGCAGTACCAGCGTTTAACCACTGCACCACCAGGGCTCCTATATATAAGTATAAAGCTGATGTAGACAAACCCTCAGATAGTCTGGACCTATGCTGTATAAGGCATTATAGGTCACAACTAGAACTTTGAAATGTGCATGGAAATGGACCACTACCCAATGAAGCTGGCTCAGCAGGGAATTTGTATGCTCCTTATAATCAAACCTGGCCAGCACTTTGCTCAGCATTTGGGGCCCACTCAAGTTTCTGAACAGTTTCCAAAGGCTGTCCCATGTACAGAGTGTTACAGTAATCCAAACAGGATGTAATCAAGTCATATGTTATTGTAACCAGATCTGTCATTTCAAAAAACAGACATTGCTGGCTCACTAGTTTTAATTGTGGGAATTCACTCTTGTCCAGCATCAAAACCTGGGCTTCCAGGCTTAGCCAAGAGAACACTCAAGCTATGGAACAGATTTCAGGGGGAGCATATCTCTGTCCAACACAGGCAGAATACCTACTCTATCATTTGCTTTTCAACTGGCTGGAAGCACCGCTCTCTTTTCTGGATTAAGCTTCAATTGTTTGGCCTCATCTAGTCCATTCCTGACAACAGAGACTAGTTTAGTAGTGAAACAGCTTCCCTGACGTTAGATATAGACAGCATTGAGTGTCATCAGCATATACACACAAATATATATAGCTTCAGTAATCTCAATATTTATAGAAATGCACAAAAATATTGGGAGAAAAAATGGCTGGAGCCAAATACCACACTAAAAATTGAACATGCTCAGTAGGCCATGCTGAATTACTGTTGGAGAAAAATAAGGTGGGAGAGAGGATGGAGTATTGAGAAGAACAAGGCTAGCTAACTGGAACAGTACAGACACAATACTTTGTTGCACACCACACTGTATACAGCAACATTTTGGTGCAAGACCCTTTAGTATATTATAAACAGCAGGCCATCTTTTACTGCCATACAGGATCACCTTTGCTATGCTTTTTAAAGGTCTGTGATCAAATATGGTAATTCAACCTTTGTTGCTGACAAGTTTAATTCGATTGAAGTATTTTCTTGTAAAGTAATTTATACTCCCTTCCTCCCAAAATGTTTTATTATTATGCTAAGCCACTCAGAGAATGTTATGTCACTGGCAGCCAATAAATAAAATAATGAATAAATAAAATGACAATTTTCAAGGAAATCACAACTGCTGGATGCACCTGAAAAATTCTGTTTCAACTAAATCCTAGCAAACATGTATGTATTGCTATTATCTAATGAATTAAATGAATTAATGTTCAGAGATTACTGTACATGTAGTAAATAAAGCTAAAAATAAAAGCAGACATGTAAGGCATGACAGTATCCTCTAAAGCCCAGAGTAGGCCAAAGATAGGAATCTCAATTCTCTTAAATCTTGCATGGAGGACGGCGGGGGGGGGGGGGGGGAGTGCATTTTTCTGTTTTTACATGAGGCACATGCCAATATTTTCCATCAAATTTATTTTGCTAAGGAAAACTGGCATTGTTTCTTGGTAAATTATTTTTCACCAGTACAAGCAATTTTCATAAGTGTATACTCCATCAGTGACAACATTATGAACAGCTACTTCTATTACATTCCCATACTAAGAGAAATTCATATTAATTTGAAATGAAATGAAACATGTGTATAAAAATGGAAGCATCTAGCTTTGACTAGTACACTTGTCATTTTTGCTTGATGTATTTCAATGATAAAATGGATCTGATATTGTTAAAATTATCTGCAAATACAGCTATGTATAATAGGAGCAGCATTGTTTGTTCAACTTAATATGGTTGATAATATTTACTAGAGTTTCTTTTCATGCCATGCAAACCTAAAAGACCAACAGTCATACTTTGAATAATGATAAATAAGTTAAGGGTTATTTTGCAGAATTAAGAAGCAATTTAATTTAGGGTGTCTCTGTACCTTAGTACTAATTATTTGATTTCTCAAATTCCATGCCTTACACAGATTTGTTTTACCATATGGAAAAGAAGTCTATAGAAGATACATATAAAGATAATTCAGAACAAGCTGCCAAATGGAATATAAATGTTTATTTTTAAATGATATTAATATAGCTTAATATAACTTCAGTGAAAGGTATATGATTTAAACAAGGGTGAACAGACTTCAAGCATATGGAATAAATGTTGCTTTTTACTAAAATCCCAAGTTAGATTATCTGGAGCCTACAAAAACATACATACACAATGATAAAGTATTCTTGGCACAGGTATTTGTTTTAAGTGTCAAAACACAATGAAGCCTACCGTCCTTCCACACAAAAATCTAGTTGTCGGACTAAAACAAATTATTATCCCTAACTTGAATTAGAGATTGTCTACATGGACCAAATGAAACAGTTCCTGCCCTGCAGGTCCAAATCCCCAATATGAGTGTGGACTGTCTTCACAACTTAAGGCCAGTTCTGCATTGAATCCTCATCAATCCAGCCTTAAATCAGTTTAAAATAACTCACCTCTTGTTTTACCCTCCGCATGCACATACACAAACTTAGAGGCTCAGAGCAGGGGTAGGCAGCCTAAGGCCCGGGGGCCGGATGCGGCCCCCTGAGGCCTTTGGACCGGCCCCAGGCTGCTCCTGCCGCCGCCACCGCCCCCCGCTGCCCCCGCCACCCACCATGATGATATTTATTATTGTTGTTATTACTTGTTCTTGGGGTTTTCTTGGCAAAATCTCCACAAGGGTTTTGCCATGGCTTTTCTGGGGCTGAGAGAGTGTGCATACATATTTTTTATTTATTTATTTATTTATGGTGCTTCAGCCCCCCAATTGTCTGAGGGACAGCAACCTGGCCCCCGGCTCAAAAAGGTTGCCTACCCCTGGCTTAGAGCATAGCTAAAATAAAACAGTTTACCTGAACCAAATTTAATCTTAAATCAGGCTATATCTGGACCCTCATAGTGATTTTGCCACTGAAATCGCTGCCTGAATGGAGTCCAGTCATCCCCGCTCCCAGGTGCCTCTTCTCAAAACCAGGAATTTTATGGCATGAAAAATGGCCACCGGAGCGCTCCTGGAAGAGGGGATGGACCTGGGCTGCATTCGGATGGCGATTTCAGTGGCAAAATTGCTGTGATAGGGTCTGGATGCACGCAGCCTAATTTAAGAGTAAATTCAATACAGGTATATCATTTTATTTAGCGATGCGATAAGCTCCTTATACAGAAATTCTTTTTCAAATATATTGCTCTAATAGTGCGCCAAATCATTAAAGTGTATATTTTCACCATCTACCAAAGTACAAAAATAATCCTAATTATCACATTTTGATATCCCTTTTTATTTTATTTCCATTGCAATTATTGGCAGTAAAGCCATATATTATTTTTGATAGTTAACTCTTTCAACTGGAAAAGCCCATGCGAGTGTGCTCAAAAACTGCACCTCACTTTCAAACAGAAAGCCCTAAATAATGTGTATTTCTCCAGAAGAGTGGCATTTAGAAAGCTCATCATGTTGTATAACCATGGAAATAGTGAAAAACATACATTCCCAAACAAATATTACTTTTTCTCAATGGTATGAAGTAATTAGAGCCATATGTGTAAATCTGTGATCTGTGCAGTAGTTCAAGCTGCAGCTAATAGAAAATACAGAGAATGAACTCTGCCATATAAAAGATTCTTGTTACAGAAATATAATGTGGAAACCAGATGCAGACAGAAACCCTTAATCACAGATGGGAATGTAATCACTGGCATACAGAATATTTTTTGATCAATCTTAACCATATGCGAAATGTATTTATTTTGTGCAGAATGCAATAACTTGAGAGAGCATTCTATTTGAAATCACTTAACCTCATAGTCAAGGCACTTTTATCTTACTTCTCCACTCCCTTCCAAGATATTAGTCTCAGCCAAGGTTTTAAGAAGAGGAGTCACTGGGCCTGGCAAATCGTTCTTCTATCAGTTTATCTTTCAAAAAAAAAATTAATAGGATGTAAAGACTACACATATCAAAATCAACATAAAAAGAAAATCAAGTGCAGTTACCAATTCCTGTATTGCTTAGTTACTGCCAGGAATCCCTTCATCACCTAAGCATGCACAGGATTATATTACCATTGAGTTAAAGTTTTTTTTTCCTCTAGCGAAAGAGTGAGCAACATGTTCAGCAGCAGAGACCCACATGGGAAATACATCAGAAGCCAGACAGATGCACTTTTTTCACCAATGCTGCTGGTGCATAATTAACAAAATTTGCAAATCATTGTTTTTCTGTGGGTTTTTTTTAACTAGACAGGTACCAATTTACAGGTGGTGGTCATACTATACTTACATTCATATTCTGACATTCTGGCATCCAAATGTCAGCTTTTCATCTTACGTCTGGGAGAAATCAAAACTCTATGGCTGTGTATGGTTATCGCAATGAAACTATAGTTCAACATGACGGGAATGAGTCTGGAGGCTTGGGCTCACATGCTCTCATATCCCTGTACTTCTCCAGTGTAGCTGTGACATCAGAGGTTTATGCTTTTGCATTTGATTACTCACAGATTGTCACTTTATCTAAACTCAATAAACCAGTTAATCTTAACCAGAGTTCAGAATGAATGCAAATAGAGCATCATCGTTTAAAGATGAGGTAGCTCCACATAGTTCTCTCACTCCCAGAAATTACATAATTAGTAGTTCTGGTAGGTTACTGATGTATTTTGGGGCAAAGAAACAGGAGACTACAATGCAAGGGTCCATTTTCAGAAAGTAGCCAACAACTCCATTGCAGTCTGAAAGAGGATTCTCATATCAGCAAGTAAGAAAACATTAATGTAGTGCCACTAGTTGCTTTTCACAATTATAACAACCCAGATTACCCCTTAAATAATTAGCAAGTTTTACTTTAAAAAAATTACTAAATAAAAAAAGTTTTCTGGATTAACAAGCCAGGCTTCCATCTCAACTATGGTTTGTCTGAAAGAAGCCAATTTCAACAAACTATAGTTGAGATTAATCACAATTTAGAGTTCCGATATAATGCTCAATTGTGGTTAATCAAAACTGGAAGTCATGTGCATTCCCATGAAGATTGTTGTTGTTGTTAGCTGCCCTCAAGTTGGTTCTGACTCATGGTGACCCTGTGGATGAGACATCTCTTAGAATCCCTATCTACCACTGCCTTGCCCAGATTCTGCAAGCCCTTCCCCATAAAATCCCCTGATTGAGTCTATCCATCTGGTCTGTGGTCTTCCTCTACCCTCTACCTTCCCTAGCATTATAGTTTTCTCAAGTGATCCATGCCTTCTCATTATGTGGCCAAAGTACTATAGTCTCGACTTGATCATCTTTGCTTCCAAGGAGAGCCCTGGTCTGACCTGTTCAAGAACCCATTTGTCTTCTTGGCTGTCCATGATATCCTAAGTACTCTTCTCCTGCACCACATTTCAAATGAATTGATTTTCTTTCTGTCTGATTCCTTCACTGTCTGGTTCTCGCATCCGTACATGGCCTGAACAATTCTGACTTTAGTACTCAGTTCTATGTCTTTGCTCTTCAGTATCTTTTCCACGAAGATAAGCCATGGCTTATGGTGAAGATTTAACATAGCCACTGTCTATTCTGTAACATTTGAAATTAAGGCCATAGTAATCCCCAATGTCAGTGTCTGACCAGATTCAGTTATTTCACTGGGGTAGATTATCCTGAGCCTTCCTTATGTCCAATTATGTGTGTTACTTCCAATACAGGTGTGGTGGTGGACATATTTTATAAGCAAATGGGTGGGATAAGAACAATTCAAAAGGACAATATGCTGTGAGTAATATAATGTGAATAGTATAATTGTGTATTTACTACTAATACAATTGATCATATCTAATTATCAACAAGTACAGTTAGATTATGGTATGTGGAGGCAAAGAACAAACAAAACAAGTCTTTGAGTCTGTTGCTTTATTAAAGAGCAGACAACCAGATATCACACATGCATGGAAATTGTTAGCAAAACAAAGGATATGTGGGGTCACTGGAAGAAAAACAGAAAGATCCACAAAAATAAAGGACCAGGGTTTTGTTTTGTTTTGACATGCTAACTGAAATATATCTCATTGGCTTTCATTTTGCCTCCTTGATCATACAAATATATTTCAGTTAATGAAGTATGTGTGTTTCTAGGTATTACTTCTTTAATAGAAAACTTGGTATCAGAGGCAGAAAAGAATAGAGGTATGTTTATGCCCCACAAAGAAGAAGGGTATTTCAACATATTTCAAGTGAAAAGACACAACCAGCTTGGATAACCCTTGTGGTAATAAACAAAAACATTTTGAACCTCCTAGAAACCATTTGAAGGCTTCTTTCAAAATAATTCTGAGATTACTTTTTTTCACCAGCCCCCACTTTTCTTATTATTTCCATTTTGTTGGCTAAATGTATAGATCTATGCTCCATTAACATGCTAGAGGCATCTGATAAGGTAGGCTCATTTGCTGTCCCCTTTTCTCTGTTTTGCTGTTCTCACATGTTCAGTAAATGGTTCTGAAAGCAGCTGCTGCTTACCTATAGTAGGATCACCTATGACAAAATCCCATTCTTTCCCAGCCCAAGCTTTATTGCACTATTTACTGCAACCCAAAACCTAATGTCTGTGTTTTCCAGATTTCTTTACCATCCTCCTAATGCTGATGCTGCTAAAACATACAGCTAGACAAAGGAAAAGGAGGATAGCATAAGCTGGCTGTGAAAAGAAGCATGACTGTCAGAGGCTTTGTTAACTGAGGTATGTTGTATCATATTTTCAAATGTTGTAACAAGAGAACTAGATTAACGGGTTCCTTGAATTACTATTGCCTATGTCTGACTCCAGAGCCTAAATATCCTAAAGGCACCATATCCCATCTGATCTTGAAATCTAAGCAGGGTCAACCCTGGTTAGTACTTGGATGGAACACCATCAATGAATACCAGGTGATTTAGGTTATATTTCAAGGAAGGAACCAGCAAAACCACATTTGAGTAGTCCTTGCCTAAGAAATCCCTATGAAATTCAGGGGATCACCATAAGTGAACAGGCAACTTAAAGGCACATACATGCACATGTTGACTCTCTATGTAGCAATTCAAGCATAATTTTTTAAAAAAATCTTTACTCTTCATCAAAATAGGTTTCAAGTAATCCAAGAAGGAGGGAAAGGTAGAGCCAGGAAATTCTAAAACAGATTATTAAATTTCTAAAAAACAATGCACTATGTTCTGGTAGTCAACATGGGTTTGTCAGGAATAAATCATGCCAGATGAGCCTTATCTTCTTTAAAACAAAAACAAAACAAAAATCAGAATTGATCATTTGATAGAGAATATGAGAATACTGTACGTACAATGTATCCTTCATCAAAATATTTCAGGTTTCCTATGTTTGTTGGCAAAACGATAAAATTTGGGGTGGGCAGATGGAGCAACAACACTCAATAAGTGTTAATGAATGTCTCAGCATCTTCATACAGAGAACAGGTAGTATAATAAGAAAAGAAGAAGAAAAGATCAAAATTCAAAAGGACATAAACTAGCTAGAAGAGTGGTCCAAACGATAGGAAGAATTTACATGCATATGTACATACATAGATACATACATACACACATACATCTAGGACTGGGGCAGCTTGCTTTGGCAGCAATACATATTAAAGGGCTCTAGGTCTTTTGGTGCATCAGAAGCCAAACAGGAAATTTGGAAATTGCAGAAAAGTAGATTTTTCCTAAATTTGGGGAGGGAGGATTTTCTAACAGTGAGAGCTGTTGAGGAGGATGGATTGATGAGAGAGTAGATGGATTCTCCTCTGGAGATATAAGCAGAGTTGACATCATCTGTCAGACTAGAGAGATTGCAGTGTGTTGTTGTTTTGTGCCTCCAAGTTGTTTGGACTTATGTCAACCACAAGGAAACTCATCATGGAATTTTCTTGGTAAGATTTATTCAGAGGGGGTTTGCCACTGTTTTTCTTTGAGGCTTGCCCAATGTCACACAGTGAATTTTCATGGCTGAGCAAGGATTCAAATCCTGCTCTCCAGAGTCGTAGTCCACCACTCAGACTACCACACTATGCTGGCTCTCTTCAAAGCCTACATGACCAGACAGTTGAGATTATTTATTTAATGTATATAAATAATTTTTTTGCCACAAAATAACATTCAAGCAAGGCTTGTATACTGGGCAGGTAACTTTCTGCCTAGGGCTGAACAGCAACCATACTCTATTTATGAAAAACAGGATATTAGAGAAGGCTCCATCTTGTCTTGGTCACTCCCAGTGCCTGGGATAGGGATCACTTTCTCAAGACAGAATTCATGGAGGACACCCAAAGCCTGGAAATTCCTATAAGAATAGCTTCACTCCCTTCAACCATATATTCCCATGTCAGTTTCCATTTTGGTTGTGACTAATTTTCATTCAGTATGTGGAGAAAGTACTTCACTTCACTTCATTTCATTTCATTTATCCAATTTGGATCCCGCAGAAACAAATATGGACCAGGACATAATTTGTTGTTGGGGATCTATACAGGCACAATCTGTCATTATATCTTTCATTCACACACAACTTGACACAATAGAAAAATACACACATTTCAAAAATACACAGAAATGTACATATTTCAAAAGATGTACAGAAATACATCTGAGTTCCCATAAAAGGAAAAACATACCTTCACAATCTAAGAAACATCTGAACTTAAATGAGTTTTGGGATGGAAACCAGAGATCCTTGATAAGCTTGAGTTTGCCTTCATGCATCTTTAATTTTTAGTAACTAACAACATGCTCATCATTATGATGAATGGATTGTACATTTAGACTGCAACAAGTGCAGTTCATTTGTACATGCACTGCAGAGACAGCTTGAAAGAACCTTTTCAATGTCAACAGTTGACAAGTTGAGGACATGTTTTTCCTTCCCTAGAACTGTCCAGAAGGACAATATTTTTGTATTCTTTCCTACAACTGGATGGAAGCCATTTATTTATGTGGGAGAAATCCAATTCTGGTCACAAGCAGCAATTATAAATTTAATTCTTGTGATCATCAGAATATTGTACAGAAAAAATAATTCATTAAAATATTTTTTTTTAAAAAAAATAGTGGAACCTGCTTTTAAATTAATGTCAACTTTTGGCATGCACTTGAATGTAGAGATAGTGATGTATATTGGAGGGGCAGACTCCCCAGAGCCCTCCATTCCTATCCAGTAACTCCTCTACTATCAGCAAGTACAAGAAAGGTACATTTTGCAGAATAGGATAGGATGTAACTAAACAACAATGGTTGCTACATAAGTACAATAGTTGGATACCAAGCCCAGGAAAAATTTGTAGAACCCTGTAGAATTTTTTTAGAAAGTGAGTAAGTGCACAAATTTGTTTATCTTTTTCAGAGCTTGGAAACATTACTTATTTGGACTACAGTTCCCAGAATTCCCCAGTCAGCCTGTCAATTTGGCTAGTTTGGGAGATGCAAGACAGCAGCAGCTCTTCCAAGTTCTAATCTGTGTAGCATTGCCCTGAGTTCTCTTCCTTGACCAGAGAACTCACTGAGAGAGTAAGATGAAATGTAGGGAACTTTTGTTTATAGTGAGAAATGAAAGGTTCCAGGTACGGATTTTGAAATGCAAAAGAGATTCTGAAGCTGAGAGTGTTTCTCAAACAAGTCACCCTCCTTTTTGTATTGCATGTGAAATATATAAAATTTCTGGTAGTGAAAGATTATTATGCCTAGAGTTCTTTAATTTCCATTGAACCATGGGAAATAAGAGACAGAGAGGAGAATCCAGCACCAAAAATGTCTGGCTATTTATTATGTTCTTCTAAGAAACTCAAGGCAATGTTCTTGAGCCTCTATCTATCTCATCCCACATTTTATTTTCATGACAATCTTGTGAGATAGACCGGACTGAGAGGTGTAGATTGATCAAAACTCACCCGGTGGATTTTATTGCTGTATGTTCAGGCCTGTCATTCTACTCACTCTGTTATTGATGATTTATACCATAATCCTGTGTACATTTACTCAGAAATAAGCCCCATTGTGTTACTGGATCTTCCATCCATACAAGTATCCCCAAGGCTAGAACCAAGACTCAATCCTACAAGCCTTCCTTTGTTTTATTCTATATTGCACTATAGTGTATCAGTGGGGGAAAGGCATAACTTTCCATTTGCAAACCATCATTACTGATGAACAACTCTCAAAAGACATTATATATAGTCGCATTAATATATAAGTGTATAACATCAAATCCCTTTTGATCTTGGAAGCTAAGCAAGCTCAGCCCTGGTTAGTACTTGTACGGGAGACCACCAAGCAATACCAGATGCTGTAGGCTATATTTCAGATGAAAATAATTACAGTAATTGCAAACAATCTTGGAGTATACTTTGCCTAAGAAAATCCTATGAAATTCATAGAATCACCGTAAATAGACAGGAGACTTGAAAGCACATACACACATCTTAAATTAAGCCAGAACCCTAAGATGTAGTGCTGCATGCAGACTTTAAATAAATTAGACTTCAGTCTGGAAACATCTTCAGACAGGGACACTAGAGAAATACACTAAACTCACTGGCAACACACTTCTGTACTAAACAGTGATTCAGCACCCGTGAGCAATTACAACATGAAACATCACACCTCTAGTTTATCATTTGGTTTGGAGGACAGCCAACTTCACTCAACCACCACCACTGGTAATTTACAGAGCTAAACTGAATATAAACTAAATATAACAACACAAGGGGATTACAACATTTTAAATGTTTTAGAAATAATTCTAAGAAGAAGAAAGGATCTCTGTTGCCTCTAGGTATGGTATGAATTAATATTTATAAACACAGAGAAAAAGCCAAGTTTACAAAAGAACAGCTACTGCAAGAGTCACTAAATCACATCATAGCTTTGGAGAAACCATGAAAAGCTATCCAAATTAATACAAATCTGTAGAAAATTTCAATGAATTTTACCCACCCTTGCGCCTTACACCAGTAGAAAAAGTACGGGAGATGGCACTGTTCCCCTAGGGATTGTGCAATTACCAAAAAAAAAACAACAAAAACCCTAGTACAATTAATGCAAGCAATATCACCTAAAAGAAGTCATAATGGCTTGTTCAACAGTTTATGAAATGTCTTGCACAAGCAGAATTGAAGTACTGGATTTGACATTTCAGCAACAAGAAAACACGGTTTGTGCAAGGATAAAAATAAAGGGATTTA
Source organism: Phrynosoma blainvillii (assembly GCA_026167975.1). Classification (NCBI taxonomy): domain Eukaryota; kingdom Metazoa; phylum Chordata; class Lepidosauria; order Squamata; family Phrynosomatidae; genus Phrynosoma; species Phrynosoma blainvillii. The sequence goes on along the minus strand of JANUYF010000004.1, from coordinate 39,405,185 downwards.
CAAACATTAGAAGCTTTACTGTACTGGAAAGATACCACCAGATACAGCCCGAAAAAATATTCTCATTGTATATTAATCAATGGTTTGAATATTGTTCCTATACTTATTATTTTCCTGTTCTTATAATGAGCTGGTTTTAACTGATTAAGATTTGTGTTTTAATTCTATAGTCACTTACCTGTGAGTAAACTCCCACTGAATGCATTTGGACTTGCTATGTATAGAATTACTATATCATTTATAGGTTTACCATGTGTAGGATTTTTATAGTATGTTAGTTGGTCTTAGGTCACACAGACCTATATGGGACCAGTTAGTGCTACTTAAGTCCTGTTAATTTTCTTTTTTTTCTTTTTTTTTTTAATTTATAGTAAGTCCTGTTAATTTTCAAAGGGGACTAAATTCAGCCAACTTAATTTGTATCAGCCCAATAATTTTTTGTTGTTGTTGTTAACAGCCTTCGCGTTGGTCTCGACCCATGGCGACCCTATGGATGAGACATTTCCATGCCCCCCTGTCCTCTACTGCTCTGCCCAGCTCCTGCAAACTCTTATTTGTGGTCTCTTTGATAAAATCCATCCAGCTAGCACAGGGGTAGACAACCTAAGGCCTCGGGGGCCGGATGCGCCGCCCCCGAGGCCTTTGGACCGGCCCCAGGCTGGTCCTGCCGCCGCCGCCCCCCATGATGATATTGATTATTGTTGTTTGTTACTACTTGTTCTTGGGTTTTTCTTGACAAAATCTCCACAGGGGTTTTGCCATGCCTTTTCTGGGGCTGAGAGAGTGTGCATCCATATTTTTTATTTTATTTTATTTTATTTATGTATTTATTTATTTATTTTTGGTGCTTCCGCCCCCCAATTGTCTGAGGGACAGCAACCTGGCCCCCGGCTCAAAAAGGTTGCCTACCCCTGATCTAGCATGTGGCCTTCCTCTCTTTCAACTTCCTTCCACTTTTCCTAACATTATTGTCTTTTCCAGCGATTCATGCCTTCTCATGATGTGTCGAAAGTACGACAGTCTAAGTCTTGTCATCTTGACTTCTAGGGATATCTCTGGCTTCATCTGCTCTAGGACCCATTTGTTTGTCCTTTTGGCTGTCCAACACTACATCTCAAATGTGTTGATTTTCCTCCTATCTTCTTTCTTGACTGTAATACCTTTAATCTCCCATTATAGCTAACCAGTTAAAATATGCTGCTTTGCATTAAAGAAAAAAGAAGCTGTGGCGCAAAGTTACATGGTTTTGAATTGTAGCTTGACATGTTTCAGAAAAGATGAGAAAGTGGACATTGTTTGCATATCATTTTTCATTTACATGCATACAGTTTTAAAATATCCCATTGTCTAGCTGAAGTCAAACTTAAACCCTACACAGTGTATGCCAGGTTGCAAAAATAATAATTATTGCTGATATAATACTAGCTAAAGTGAAACCCAGATTCCAAACTTAAGAAAAGTACCTGTATAATGTTTTATATAAGGAACTATATTAGGAAATGTACCTTTATATGTGAAAAGGCATTCTAGTTTACAGACAGAGCAATATCCAATATCACTGTTGAGGAAAAAAAACAATAAAAACTCTGCATGCATTTCTTTTCTCTCTCCTCACCCCCTCCCCAATCTAATTTCGTTGGCAAGGGACAGTCCCTAGAGAACAAAGAGAATAGAGAACCAATTATATCCAGAGGCTGGTTTCTCCAAAATGAAGGCATCTGTTCCATGCCAATGACTTCCACATAGAAGAAAAACAGAACTTTGAAGGCATCTGTGTTCATGGTTGACAGTCACAGATCTTAGGGACTTCTATAATTGCCCAGCTGCAAACGTAGATTGCTTACTTCTGCTAATGCTGTTCTTATTGTCAGCTGATCTCATCTCATCTCTCTCTCTCTCTCTCATTCACACACATGGAAAGATTACAGAGTGATCATTTATAAATAAAGCTGAGAGAACTACACAGCTGTCCAATCTGTCTTACTGCTCCTTCTTACTCTGAATTTTTAGATCTGAACTTTGACATACCTGAACATGGAATTTTCCTACATCTTTCAATAAGCCAGAGGTGTGTGTTTTGTATGTGCCTTCATGTGGCCTGTTGACTTATAGTGATCCCATGAACTTCATAGGGTTTTCCTAGGCAAGGAATCCTCTGAGGTGCTTTGGTCAGTTCCTTTCTCTCAAACATAGCTTACAGCACCTAGTATTTATTGGTAGTCTCCCATCAAAGTACTAACTAGAGCTGACCCTGCTTAGCTTCCAAGCTCATTTGGGATCTGGTGTCTTTAGGGTATTTAGGCCCTGAAATATAGCTTACAACACCAAGTATTTATTTGCAGTCTCCCAGCAAAGTACTAACCAGGGCTGATCCTGCTTAGCTTCCAAATTCAGATAGGAACTAGTGCCTTTGGGGTATTTAGTACACATAACTTATTATAATTACATTCTTTTTCTGGTTAGGCTTGGAATGGGATCAGCAAGGCAATAATCTCATCATGCACTTAAGATATATTTTAACTGTTTTTTTTTAAATGTTGTTTTAATGTGTTTTTATATTGTGAGCCACCTCGGGTCCCTTTTTGGGAGAAAGGCAGGATAAAAATAAAATAAAATAAAATAAAATAAAATGTTTATACACACACACAAAACACAGGAGTGAGACAAGAGGTTTTAGTGCATAGGAACAGAATCTGTTGGGGGATCCAGATGGCGCAAAGCGCCATCTTGAAACCAAGGAAGGGGAGGGGCAGCCACACGGCAGCCACCCTAACCCCTTCCCGAGGATGTCATCAGGGTGCGTGCTGTTCCACATGGTGAGCGCCCTGATGACGTCCTCCCAGTGCAGCCTCCGCACTTGCTGTGCCGGAAGAGATGCGGAAGAGGCGTGCGGCACCTCTTTGGCACCCTTTCTGACGCTTCAGGAAGGAGCATCATTTTGGCACTCCTTTCTCAAGAGCCAAAACAGTGAATTGGGGCTGCTGCGTGTGCTAGCAGTGGCCCCAATTCTCGGCTTCTCGGGGCAGCCCATGGCCGCCCGTCTGTAGAGGCCCTGTGTAACTAGAGCTGCATAGGCACTCCAGAAATATTCAGCTTTGACACCACTTTAACTTCCATGGCTTCATGCTATGGATTCCTAGGAATTGTAGTTTTGTAAGGGCCTTTACAGACTACCAGAAATAATGCAGCTTGAGGCCACTTTAACTGTCCTCGCTTGGTGCTAGGGAATCATGGGAATTGTATTTTTTTCTGGGGCATTGAGCTTTCTTTGTCACAGGGCTCTGGTATCACAATAAACTACAGTTCCCATTATCCCTTAGCACTGAGCCAGGACAGTTAAAGTGGCCTCAAGCTGCATTATTTCTGGCAGTCTGTAAAGGCCCTAAGTCTTTTTTGTCAGAGAGCTCTGGTGCCACAACAAACTACATTTTCCAGGATTCCATATCAAGCCACAGCAGTTCACATAACATCAAACTACATTAATTCTACAGTGCGGATGCACAACTGAACAACTGAACAGCATACTGAAACTGGGGGCTGCCTTGCATATGCATATCTTTCTGTTCCATACCAAGGATCCCTGCCTGGATGCTACTCCCACATAGGAAGCTCCCACATATGATATTGGATTATTTGCCCATTTAGCCCAGTCTTGTCTACTTTGTATTACATCTCTGAGGTCTTTTCCATCACCCTTCCATGCTGATCCTTAAAGGCAAACAAACAAACAACAGCAACAACAGGAGATGTCCAAGATTTATCTCAGACCCATCTGTATGCCAAGTTTCAACCTCAGCTACCTCTGCCTGAGCCACTATTCCTCATTCCATGAATTCATTCACTTAATCTACAATAAACATATCCATTTGTTATATAATAGCACATATTTTAACAGTTTCTGAAGCAAACGTGTTACTAACCTGACCATTACGGTTTCCTTTTTTAAACACTTATGAATGATTTGCAGAGGGTTTTTTTATTATTATTATAATGGATTATTCCAATTGTGTTTATTATAGAATAGCTGTTGCAATTATCTAAAAAGTAGACCAAAAATGAGGATTGAAGGGAGTATATTCTACTCTAATGCAAATGTGCAAAAACTGGTAACATTTTTAAAATGGTAACCCCCCCTCCATTTCCTCCAAAAGCAAAACAGTAGGTGGGGCAAAATAGCAGATAATAGCAGGGCGTATTAGTATATGGTGAAGTCACCACTGTACCATTTCGACACAGATAGGTTACTGCAGAGAAATGAACAAATGTTAAACGTGGCTGGTGGTGGTGTCTGTAAGGGATGAAGATGGGAGAGAAATTCAATGGATCTTTATTTCCATGCAGAAATACCTCTTTTTTAACCTCCCAAGGCTTCTAACAGAACAGAATACATACTTCTATCCTTGGAAATCTGTACATTTGCAAGTCTTGTAATACATTTTAAAGAAAAAGCACCAAAAATCATGAGTACATTTAAAAAAAAAAATCACCCAATTTGAAAAGTGCACATTTCAAAAAAGGAATATAAATAGGAAATCATGGGGGGTGGGAGAGGAACACAAGAATATGAACAAGTTTTGCAATCCAGAGAGAATGAGAATATCACAGAAAAATTGAGAAAGTCATCAAGAATGAGACTGACAGGTTCTGACATCTCGAACGATCTTTGGTGATTCAAAGGCCATGCTAATTTGGAAAGGGTGTTATGGCCAGAAGGCTACATGATTCTATTAAACACTGGTCCATCTTCCTGGGTTTTTTAACATTAGGATTATATCTACAATATCTGTATAAACCCTGATAATGCACATCATGTGGGTCTGCAGATAAGTACTTCATCTGTTTTATTGTACCCTGAAATTGGATGAAGGGATTTTTTTTCCTTGTTAAAATTTTAGGAATCTTTCAAATTAATAGATCTCCTTCAGCATTCCCTCAAAGTACCCAGTTTTAAGCTGTAAAGGTGAAACCCTGACTCTGTGAAGTTTAATGGCAAAATAATTGTCAGGTTTATAAAGCCTAATACCTTCTCTGCAGTTTTTTATACTCCCTTCACCCAACTGTTGATCAGTTGTTGTGTTTGTTAAAAAAAAAAAAAAAAGAACCTAACCAACAATCTGGCACCATTGTTCATAAATGTCTGGCAATGCTATCAGGTTTCTGGCAGCTGAGCAGCATAATCACTTTGACAAACAATCCTACCTGGAAGTCTCTTAGAGCACGCTTTCTTAATCTACTGTAGCACTCTTCCCAAGTTTCCTTTGCAGAAGTATCATTAACTCCCTCCCCTGAAGCAGTCTACTTATCTAGTTTTAGAGTAACAATTCCTGTCTATTATACTATAGTTCAAAGGGGCTCTATACAGCAATTGCATATGCTTTGTCCTCATTCTGTGCATAAAATGTCCAATATAGACTAATAAGGCACTCAACATGGTTTGAATGCTGGACCAGGACTCTAGGAGGTGAAATCCCCTCAGACTTGAAAACTCACTGGATCTTGACAAAACCACACTCTTTCTGACTTAAGGCAATGGTAAGCCTCCATTGAATAAATCTTGTCGAACAAAGTTTGGATAGCATTGCCATAAGTTAGAGTTGACCTAAATACACATAAAGACAATAGACTGCATGGGTGGGTGTTGTATGCCTTCAAGTCATTTCTGACTTAAGGAGACCCTAAGGTGAACCTGTCATGGGATTTTTGGGGGCAAGATTTGTTCAGAGGATGTTTGCCATTGCCTTCCCTGGAGGCTGAGAGCATGTGACTTGTCCAAGATCACACAGTAGGTTTCATTGCCAAGTTGGGCATCGAACCCTAGTGTCAAGAGTCACAGTCCAACATTCAAACCACTATGCCACACTGGCTTTCAATAAACAGATTACTATTAGCTAAACTGACTAGAAACATCCTAGGCTCTTAAGCTACGATTTTTCCTAGCCATGCTTTGTTAATTTGATAGAGCACTAAAAATGCAACATGTATGCTCTATACTTACACCATCACCTCCATTCTTTAAGGCTTCTTGTCTAGACAAAACCATGGCACCTAAGTATTCTGAAAACATATAGGCACTTAGCTTGGGTATTAAAGCAGACACTAATGATTGTTTGTTTTGCTTGTCTTATTGTTTACATCACTAAACAAATGTGGCAGGACTATTCATGTGTCAGAATGTAAAGTTTTGATATAGCCTTTAGTTGTATGCATCAATGTAACTTGTGAACAAATTATGAAATTGTACTTTGATTTCCTGCTGCTCCCAGACAAACATAGGAATGTTACATTGAAAACAGAACATCAGCCAGACAATCCATTGTGGGAAGTCTTTTGACCCATCGAATTGAAACATGACATTTGAACTACCACCTAGGGAGGTGACTCTGCGGTCATCATCAGTCAGGCAAGACATGTAGTCTATAAGCCCTTCAAATAAAGTGAATCACAAAGGGAAACTGGTTGGTGCTAATGACTGGTACTTATGCAAATTGCATATTAACATCCAGCCAGGCAGACATATTGAAGACTCCTATAGCCACAGAGCTTAACTATAGGTTCTTATGCCACTGATGTGGACCATGAAGCTACTTTCTCAGGTGGTGGTTAACATTCCCAGTGTCTAAAATGCAGCAGAGAATAACCTACTGGAAACAATAATTTAAAAATTGAACACTACAGCTATCACAGAGCAAACAACCTCCCAGTGTGCTTCCTACTGCTCTGAATTGAGCAGACTCACTCCACTAGATGGAGCCTCGCCTATAAAGGCAAATTTGCTAGATTTGCTTTGAATTAGGAACTCTGATTCCTTTGCATGCATCCTTTTATTTTAAAGCTTCCCATTCTAGATATCTAGCTGAACTCACATGCCAAAAACATTAGAGACACTTTGAAGACCTTGCCTTTTCCTGTGCATAATTCCACTGAAATCAACATGACATGCTAAATTCAACTTAAGATCTTGTTTTTAGTTCAGGTCCCCTTTATTTATTTCTTTTTAACTGACCCAGGCTTTACTTATAGCACCATTTTAATACCATGAAAACACATTTTAATTATTCAGTAACATTAATTCAGGTATGTCCAAGAAGAGTGTTAAAACTGCTATATGCAAATGGTACAGTTTTTTGTTTGAGTTACGCATTTCTACCTCTTCTTTTAGGTTATCTTTTTCCCACTGGTATGAAAGAAAATAAGCGGAAATACCTAGCTATGCTCTATAATTTCTAACTCCCACTTTCTTTTGACAATCCATGTCCTGCACATTTCATAAAACATATTAACAACAATACTGAAGAGAATTTTTAATGAATCCACTGAAGCATAATTTAATCATTTTATTTCAATATGTAAAAAAAAGTTGTTCTGGAAGCCGTATTAACTGAAATACACTTGATTACCTTAACATTTTGATTTGCTGGTATAATAAGAAATAGGCTACACTGTATTTCTTTGGAGACTGGAAACATAACAGAAAATGAATCAAGGTTTGTTGCAAAAAAATACCAGATTTCAGCCCACTGCATTATTTTAAGGTTTAGGCTTAAATACCATTTTTTCCAACATAAGCTAAATAATATCTTAATATTCAGTCACAAAAATAAATTTTATAGCCCATCACCATGACAAGGTCCTAACTACATGATGCCATTTTTCAGATAGGACAAAAACAGTTTTTTTAAAATATAGAACATAAACACACATTAAACTACAGTTTTTTTCCCAGAACATACTCCCCCTTCCCCCATATAACTCACTCACATTAACAAAAGATTGAAGTGGCTTGAAAATTATAGGGTGTTATTTTTAGTTGAAGTAGTTCAATATTCATATTGCAGCAGATGTAGCAGTTTAACAAAACAGGTCTTCAAATCCTGCACAAATTGAAAACAGGAAAACTGATTGCATTTTCTCTTATCACTTTCCTTTTCTGAATTGACACTTTTGGCCTTCTGAAAATTTACACATGGCTTTCATCTCAACAGCACCTGCTGATCAAACAGAAACCTAACATTTTCATGATAATGGTATGAAGGACTCATTTTCTCCTTACCATCTCACGGGGGCATCAGTAGTCCACTTCATGACCACAATTGTTATATTATCATGGCACAATATGAATGCATTTTATATTTTCATTTAAATTTTTTAAAGATTGAATCACTAGTGGTTCTTTTCATATTAGCTCTTTGTCTACTTTAAATTAATTTCTGTCTCCTTGCTTGCCTAACACTGATGGGCTTTATTGTGCTGCCTGTTCAATTTTGCAGAATATCTCAAAGAATTTGAAATTATTAGGGTGACTATATATTTCATGGTCAATATGTTTTCAGTATATATAAATACATTCAGATAGTACATTTACTTGCCAGAAAATAAAAATAAAAATCCAAGACCATAATAACCTCTTTAAGTACAATCTTTCTCCTTGCCACCAGAAGTTGATCCTTAGAGACTAAAGAGAAAGAAATTTCATTCACATTATATTTTTGACTCTCACAAAACTAACAAGAGTTCTAGCAGGTGTTTTGGTACTTAAGCATAGTTGGATTTGTGCATAGTTTCCCAATTAGTTCTTGGGTGTGTGTGTGACTTTATAATTTCCCATATACTTGGTGCTCCCCTCTATAAAACAAAAAGTGCCTTGTCAGATCGTCTGCTCTTAGCCCATAAACTCTTGACGTGTAGCAACAATGGCAGGTAACACGGGGCTATCATAATTCTAAGTGTAATTAATGTTGCTCCCATCATCTGCTGCATTCATATTTTTGAAACTGACAGAACTCTAAACCTTCCCAAATGGTCTGAAGCCATCCATTACTATTTTGCTTCAGTGATAAGGTAACTTGAAGGCAGAGATGACATACAATAATATATGTGGCAGTCTGCCTGTTGGTTTCTGAACTTGTGTTCCATCATGCTCACTGAGGCAATCATAAACCTGAAATGTCAATATATTCAGTCAATGGAAGTAAAATAATGGGGCTGTATTGTCTTACCCTATTGATCTGCTGTTGTCAACATGGATGCATGTCCTCCTGCCCCTCTTGACTTTAAACAAATTTTAATTAGGTTCTTACTACTGGATCAGGGCTCTCTATCCAGCTATTTAAACAGCTGACCAGGCACTGTAGCTAGAGAGAGGTGCTTATATCCGAAATGCAAAACTCATTTAGTAGAAAGTGAGTTCTACTGTTTTCAGTGGATTTTGAAACCATTTTGCTTAGGAATGGTGTTAAGGATAATGACATTTCAGCCACAGAGGCATTATAAGAAAATTAAAGATACACACATTGACCTAAATTATATCAACTAAAAGCTGACATTGGTTACAGCAGTAAGCACAATTGCCATATATATATGCACAATTGCCATATATATATATATATATATATATATATATATATATAGCCCATCACCATATATATATATATATATATATATATATATATATATATATCAACAGAGCATTGATTTCAACACTTTCTGAAAAATACATGCAAGTCAGGCATAAAAAATCAAATAAGAAATCCCCAGAGGCTGCAGTCCTAAGTCCCACTGAGGTCTGTGAGCTTTCTTGCAAATAACCATGCAGTGATTGCATTTCTTTACTGCAATAACTGCTGCATCAAAACAATCTGGGTAACCCACATGCAGAAATGTCAGTAAAGCTGAGCTGAGGAGGAAGGAGCTTTCCTCCTCCTTTCTTTTGAGAGTACTGTCAACCCATTCTCACCTAATAAAAGAGCTAATCCAGTTGTGATCATATCCATTTTCTCTCCTCTTTAATGGTTTTTAAAGCCTTGTCAATAAATAATCTGTTCTTTCCCAGGAAAAAAATGACAACAACAGCAACAAAGCATTTCCTTTGCTTTACCTTGTTGCTCTTTTCAAAAACCAAACAATCTCCAAAACCCATTCAGATTACCTAAAGTAGCTTCAGTGAAGATAAGATTGGAACTGGGGAAGGGAAAGACTAGGACTAGGAGGAGGAAAATCTCACTCTCTGCAGGAATATGACAGTATACAAGGCCAGGCCAGGCGAGGTTAGATGCCTCATAACCTCCCACAATAAAAGGAAAAGCCCTTCTTTCCTCTCACTCTGGGCTAATCTTTAAATGTAAATTTTCCCCCACCAGCTAAAAGGAGAAGCAAGACAAGAGGTTACATCTTCACTTCTCGGAGCCTGTTATCGACTTCAGCATCATTTAGAGAAAAGGGGGAGGGGGTGTCGAGAGAGAAAAAGAGAGAAGAGGGGGAGGAAGAAACCTTGCTCTCTTCGTCAACCCCTTCAAATCCTCCTCCCCCCCCCCCCCCCCGCCATCCATCCATCCATCCAAATGCTTGGAGATTACCTTCTGGCTGAGGAGAGCCCAAGCAGGAGTTGAGGCAGCAATGCAGCCCAGGCTTTGTATTCATTAAACACACATCTCAGCTTATCTGAAGTAAGAGCCTTGTCAGGATGGCACATTGTGTGTGAGAGAAAGGAGGGAGGGGGGAGCAATGTGCATCAGGGTGATTACAATATCAGCATGGCCCAGATGGAGGCAGGAAAAATAAACAGAAGAGTGTGAGAGGGAGAGAAAGGCACTGGCGTATGACTGGGGGAGGATGGATGGGAGGGAGAGGAGAGGAGAGGAGCACAACCTCCTCCTCCTGGAAGTGAGGAATGCAAATCTGGTACACCTACCTGCAAAGAAAGTGTCACTCATTCTGACTGGAGAACTGTCCCCTAGGCTGCATCCACACTGCTGAAATAATCCGGTTTGACCCCACATTAACTGCCAGGGCTCAATGCTATGGAATTCTGTGCATTGCAGTTTGCAACAAACTGCAGTGCACAGAATTCCACAGCACTGGGTCATGGCAGTTAAAGTGGGATCAAACTGGATTATTTCAGCAGTGTCAGTGCAGCCCTAGTCTTTTAATGCTCTTTCGTGAAGTAACATCCCCTAAGTGGCCACTGAAACCCCCCCTTTTTTAAAAAAAATAATATCATGTCAGTTGTGACTTAGACACATGAATACTGTCTTGTTTCGAGCATTTTGCTCCCTTGATATAGTCCAAGGAATTCAAAATGGTGTACCTGATTCCTTGGGGAGATGGGTATGTTTATCCTGAAGAAGAGAAGGTGAAGAAGTGATAGGATTGCCCTGTTGAAATATCTGGAGGGATGTCATACTGATGATGGAGCAAATATGTTTTTTGCAGCTCCACAAAATAGGAACCAGAGCAATGGGTTCAAACTACAGGAAAAGAGATTCCACCTCAACATTAGGAAGATTGTCCTGGCAGTAGGAGATGTTGGACAGTGAAACACACTCCCCTGGAATGTGGTGGAGCCTCCTTCTTTGGAGGTTTTCAAGCAGAGGCTGGATGGCCATCTGTCAGGGATGCTTTGATTCTGTGTTCTTGCATGGCAGGGGGTTGGACTGGATAGCCCTTGAGGTCTCTTTAAGCTTATGACTCTAACCCATCCCTCTATTTTATCATCACATCAGCCCTGCAAAGTAGGTTGGGTTCAAAAACAATGTTTAGTCCAGGGGTCTCCCTGTGAACTTCATGGCTGAGTGAGAATTAGAACCTGAGTCATAGCCTAGTCCAAAACTTTGGCCAATGCAACACACTGCTTATTGCCCTTGCCAGCGAGTAGCTACTGCATTTCCTGTACCAGGCATTAGTTTTGCTAGTTCTAAAATGGTGTACTCCCCATTCCTGTTATTCAGGTAAACACATGTTATCCAGATTAAAATGGACATCCAAAAAGAGTAAAGTACATCCTATCACAAGTGATTTTTAAATTCAATTCAGGGCCACCCAAAATTATTTCCTTGTTATAGAGAAGAGGTGCTAAACATGGTAAAATTAAGCCTTTAATTGGGAAATCTTATGTTGAGGAAAATCCACCTGTATAGGAACCAAGAATTTTGTTTTTAATTTCCTGCCATCTTGTCAAGTGAATATGGAGCAAGTGCAAAACTTCTCTGAGGACAACATCTGACATCTGCACTGTGGCTGCTTCAGTATAATTCATGTGTGGGAATCTTCAGAAACACATAAAGATATTACTACATGATGCATCCTTAAAATAGATATGGGATAAAGACAAGGATATTGAGAATTAGGTTTGCAATGCTGTAAGTTTTGAAGGGCCATTTCATATCACATAATTATAGCACTATGATTCCACTTTAACTGCCATGGCCACACCCCACAGATTCCTGGGATTTGTAGTTTAGCCAGAGAGCTCTGGTGCCTCAACAAATTACAAACCCCAAGTTTCCATAGGATGAACCATGATAGTTGAAGGAGAATCACAGTGCTGTAATTGTATATTGTGAATGACTCTGAGTCTTTCATATCCAAGACTTTCATAACATATCCTCTCCACCACATTTATTTATTTATTTAACCTAACACATCCATCTTCCCCCTACCCTGACTGTTCCTATCTCTCTCCCCTCCCAATCTCTCTTTCAAAACAAGCCACCTCTAACAAGTGAAAATGGCAGTGGTGTTACTGATGTGAGCCACATTAGTTTGGGAATTACACAGTTGAGGGTCCTGATCCATCAATCAAATATCAATGATCATGCAACCAATTTAGAAATAATCAGAAGGCTTCAACAGATCAATTACTGAAATACAGTTCATACTGTCTCTCCCCAGCTTCCTTGCCAAACTATTTCTTTAACAACTGCAGATAATAGCTCTTTGAACAATTCCCACATAATCTGTGTGGTCCAATCTCATAAATTAGGGTGATGTCTAATACAGTGAGTTCGGTCTTTGAACATTTGGGTGTTTCCTATTTGTTTAAGTATCTAATGAGCTTATGATACCTTTAACAAAAACCAGACGTACTTTCCTACATTGAAGTAAGTTTTCTTTTTCTTTCTTTTTCATAATGTACTCTGTCCAAACAACTTTCTCCAAATAACAGCAGTATTTTTTCTATGATAAATAGGTGACTTCATAAATGGACACTGCATAATGTTGCTTTAAAAATTATAAAACAGTTCTCCAGATGAATCCATGGAGAATAAATTCAAGGATAAACAAAAGACTCATCCAAGGTAGGCTAATACAACTAATGTACTAGATGAATCAATGGGGCAAAGGATTAACTAATGTCTGTTAGGTGGGGTTCAGAAGCCGTATATCTCTGACTATTGGATGAAAGATACAAAGGCAAACAGACAAACAAACAAACCCACTGGTTTTCATCTCAGCTTATACATTTCCCAGCATCTGCTGCCCACAAACGAACACATAATGAATGTTTGTCAAGATCCACCAGGCTCATCTTTACAAATAAAAACCCAGAACTCTACCATTTTAAATGGATCGACATTTGGATAACATGGGAACAATGTTAATTTACTTTTTAAATGATACGTTCTTCTTAGAATAACTGCAGATCAAATCAGCAAAACAAGAAACAGAAGAAGGAGGAGAAGAGCTGCCAATAGGACAGCACCCTAACCAATTCTTTTGGCCCAAAAGGATGCTTTCTTCCACCAAAGAATAAATGAAAGAGGCCTTCACAATCACATATGTCAAAAAGCCAAAGCAGAGCCTCCTACCAGAGGAAGGAATGCATATATGTTCAGAAACTGTTTCGCTGTAATGAAATGCCACATAAAGAAGACTGTCATAAATCCTTCACTAATCCAATAATGTGAAAACTTCATGGTATCACTGGGACATAGTACAAGGTATTCTTTTTAATTCTTCATTCCTCTGAATATACTGTACAGCAAAGCTTATGCTCACAATATTTACTTCCATTGAAGTGTTCTCAGATCAGAGCCTTATATCCTGATCTTCAAGTGAATCCCAAGAATTGTTTCAAAATTTGCTGGCAACAAGTTTTAAATCTCAAGAGGAATAGCTGCACAATTGGTGTCAGCAATGGTCTTTGAAGCAAAAGTTATGTATTTAAAGTGACATATGACTGTTTATACAACCTTTTACCCTCAAAACATTTTTCACACCTTCTTACTGTCTTTTATAATAGCAATGAATTGGCCAACCGTATCTGAGAGAAATCATTATAAAATGCCTGATAGGAGTGCCAAAACAACTTCAGAAGGATATATTTTCTGCAGTAGCAAATGTACATATACCAGTGATATTGCCTGTGGAACTCATGAATGGTCTTACGATCCTATATAAACTTAATTGGAACACCAATGAACAGAATAGAATGTAATTCCAAGTTTATATGCACAGGGGTGGCCTGCTGGTTTATTGACAATCCTATCAACATAAGTAAGAATGCTCTGAGAGAATACAGGTAGATTGGGCCTTTGGGTTGCAGCCTATCTTCCAGAGGGAGGAAGTTTCTCCAAAAATTACCTCAAACTTGTTTTTTAAAAATAAAAATAAAAATCCAGATCTAAATTACTGAATAGGGCTGCTACAAACCTGTATCTCAGGTAGATCTCACAGAAAACTGACATCTTCCTAGAACAACTGTTGTGAAAACAGCTATTCCTACCCCTCCCTAATTTTTTTTTTAAAAAAGAAAGCATTATGAGGAAATATACATGATGGTCAGAGTAAAAATGTGTAACAGATGAACCATTCATAATCACAGCTGTCTGAAAGTCCAAGCTTGAGGCTACAAATCTTAATTTCAACTGATTCTCTCTTAATAACGGGTTACCTCCTTATAAAGCAAGGAAGTCCATCTGCCTCAGGCAAAGAGGTTTTTTAGCTTTTCTAATGCTTCAGAACCTAGCATTTCCTTTCTTTCATTGAGTATGTGAATTCTACTGTGTTATAATGTGAGAATACCAACATATGACCATTATGCCATAATACCTCATTGCTCAGCTCATCATTACTTCACTTGTAATTCTTATGTTAATTATGTTCATAATTACTATAAACAGATGCGGTAGAAATTCATGTGACCTTTTTATTGCAGAATACTTTTTTGTGTGGTCCTTTTAAAGTTAGTACACATAGGCACCAAAAGTACTAAGACAGATGGGTTGCGTAGAATGAATATATATGAAATAATATATGATTATTGCTCCTTCATGTTAATGAAATTATGACTGCTGCACTTTCTGTGTGTCAATGTCCTTCTTCCTTCATTAACATGAGCAGTATTTTCAAGAAGATAATTAAAATAACATATTACAATTCAACACTCCTTCCCATCAAACTAAGACTGCATCTATAGGACAAATCCAGTATCCCATTTTCATCTATTCCCTATTCATCCATCCTGTGTTTCACAAATACAAGTGCATGGCAGCCATATAGCTGTTTGTTTTCATTTTGAAATTACCACTGCCCTTTGTGCACAAACCTCATTTATAATAAAATCACTACAGATTTCATTACCAGAAAGATGCTACTCAAATTTCATTTCTCAGGCCCCCAATCTATAAATTAGTTTGGACAGACAGGTGAGCCTTCCCTTGTACAGATGGCTCTTAGGAATGGTGCAAAAGTAGCTCCTTCTATTTAAACAACATACAGATAACCTGCTCCATTCTTATCACTCGCTGCTACCTCCATTATAGGGAACAAATGCTTACTTTAATAAAACATCTACTGCTCTTCAAACATCATTTGAGAACTTTCTTATCAGCAGTAGAAAAAAATAATGAAGATGGAAGTCAGTGTCTTTCAGATTAAGCCAACAATCCATTCTAAATCAAAATCATTCTTTTCAGCTTTATTTCCTTTTTGTTTACATAAGTGTTTCATTTAATTTTCAATCTTTTAACCATTCTGCCTCCAAATGCTGTCTGTATTCATTTTTATTTCACTCTGAGCCCAAACAAAAGGCAGCTTGAATTAGAATATAATCAATCATTGTTAAGATTTCCAAATATAGTATCTAATATATACAAGACATTAGCCCATGCTAAAAGGCAATTTTCCAATGTATTTCCACTCTCTGACTTCCTGAACATATGTGATGCTGAGCATGTTAAAAGGAATGCAACAATTTAAGAAATTTAAATCTCTTCCTTGCTAGGGTAATTTACATTTTACCACTCCTTTCTGTGTATTACTAAACCTCCTATAGCCATTTATTTCCTAATTCAAGGCTCAGTGAAAAGCTCTGTTTTTAAAAACCAGACTGAACAAATCCATAAGAAATAAACTTTATTTCATACCAGATCCCTGTTTATGCTTCTGTTGATGAGTGTCAACTTATGTTCTTGTGGAACAAAAGAGAATTGTGGTTTGGAAATGTTTGTCTCTATTTAAAAAACAACAACACCCTAATCCATACTATCGCCACACCTATAATCACAACCAGTATCTTTTCAATTAGCTGAATATGTAACAGTCAGTGGCCAGGGCAAACAAAGAAGATTGGCAAAAATATCAGTTGTTAACAGCCCTTCCCCCTCTATCCCCAACGCAAATACTACACAGATGCCAATTTTATTCTGAAGGGCTTCCTTGCTAGGAAAAGCTTCACAGACCAGCAGTGATGAAGCCTTTGCATTCAGTGCCTGTCAGCTGAACTCCATGTCAGAAGCGACAAATAAGAGTTGACAGAGGAGAATGCCTTGAGCTTGTTGGCCACTGACCAGTGCTTCAGGTAAAGTCATTCTCCTCCTCCCCCTTTTCTATCCAAACCCAACTTTCAGCCCAAGGCATGATGTGCAGTATTACAACACCTCAGTGCGGAAGATACAGTGACACAGAGAAAGGTATACTGCATGCTGCTTAAAGGGAGCATCACCATCCCTAGGTTAATCAGGGCAGTGGGTAAACATAAAAACATGTTCCTTGAAAGATTCCTGGAAAGATGAATGCCCTTAAAGAAAAAGAAGTTGAACCGCAGCAATTGGTAGAATGCAGTGGCCTAACAGCCCTGTCTGCATTCCACTGCAAAACAGAATGCTACTTGTTTTTTTAGCTCATCCACAGTTTTTGAAACAAATGGCCTTTGCAGACTGCAAGAAATAGTGCGAATTGAGTCTACTTTAAGGGTTAGGGTTAGTGCTAGGGAATCATGGGAATTGTTTTTTTCCCCCTGAGACATTGAGCCTTCTCTGTCAGAGAGCTCTGGTGCCACAATAAAATACAGTTCCCATGATTCCCTAACCCTAACCCTAACCCTAAAAGTGGACTCAATTTACACTATTTCTAGCACTCTGCAAAGGCCCTTCATATGATTTCTCTTTGATTCCACATGTGCTGGGGTAGTAAAAATACACAATGAAATTGGATAGACCGGCTAGAAAAAGTTTCATGGTCATAACTGAGAGAAGTGGTTGGCTTACACTACGGTTTATTAAGTCATCTGCAAGACTGCAAAAGAGTTTGTTCATTTGTTTATTTATTTGGATATCTATCTAACGCTTGGATCTTTGTCATACTCGTTTCTAAATAAATCATTTTGAGATTGTTGAGAGGTTATTAGTCCAGAGATCAGTTTTGTAAATAAGGCAGATAAACATTTCAAAAGTGTTTCCCCCCGCCCGCCCCCCCCCCCCCGAGCTGTAAGAAGTCATGTTTGGTTTTCCTTAGGAAGTAATTCCAGAATAATTTGAACCAGGTTTTCAGACATCCTTTAAAAAAGTCATACCATTATCAACTGTGGCACCACCATTAGAGACCAATATCAACAAAAAACTGTCCATGCCATATCCTCCATATTACGAATTAGAAGCTCAAACTGAGCAGATGTCTACCAATTCAGCATTAAGTGCATCCCTCTCCATTACGCTAAATCTGTTTTTTTAGATGCTAATTTTAGGTTTTCCATTTGACTATTAAGGAGCAATGGAAGAAAATGTCAAGTGCAGGAACACAAATATTCAAGAAATGATTTTCAAGCTGCTTAGATTTTTATTTGATAGCAGTATCTGTGCCTCTAGATCAATAAAAAGAAATCTTTTTAAAATTAAAATATGTAATTATTAAAATAGATGGTCAAAACAGTGGGGCTAGAATTGAAGAGGAGAAAATCTGATTTGGTCAGCAGCTCAGACCACCATCAGGGGATAAATCAATTTTCAGCAGCTGTGGACAGCCATTTAAGTCTGGCCTGAACAGATTAATTAGGAGAAGCAATGTTAAAAGTTAAAGGGGTCAGAGTTACATTAAGTACAAGATTTTTTTGCTGAAGCAAAACCTTGGCAGTGCATTCCAAGACTCTGAAGTCATCTATCAAGGTGGTAATTTAATAACATTTATTTTTTCAAAAAGACTCTGAAGTCATCTATCAAGGTGGTGGGCCACATTATAATGTTTGTTAGAAATGCTTTACAGCATAAACATAAGGCTGCAATCCTATGCATGTTTAATCTAGGACTCTTCTGGCTGAACACAGTGGGACTTAATAGTAATCTTCTAAAGTTTACCAATGTGTGCATATTATTTCTAAATACACAAACCACTGCAACGATTTTTGCTTTGATAGTACAAGTTGTAGCTCCCCTTAATATTCTGTAAATCATATGATACATGCATACTGTATCTCGATAATCTCTATTAGATGTCAAGGCCAGAAGGCAGACAATATTCACCCACCTCCATTTTTAAAGAGCACCACAGGAACTTTTGACATTTTTGGAGATCTAAGCACAAAATGATTTGGTAAAAAAGGTTCAATCACCAACCACTCACAGTAATTAATTTAAAGCTCCAGACCAGTGCAAATGGTAAATAAAAGGTCAAGTATGGATCCTTTGTAACCTGTCTTAAATAAATCATAGCTGTCTTGTGCCTTCAGCTAAGGGTTTATTTCATGACAGCCAATCTGGTCAGTAAATGTGGCTTCAATCCTATCCTAAATATGGATTTACCTGGGAGAAAGCTCCACTCTTAAATACAAGGGTCAGGGGTATGCTCCAAGCTTACAAAACCCAATCCATTCCTGCCTCCTTTAGATAAATGAGGAACCCAAACTGGACAAAACTCTTCCAAAAAACCCCTGAATGGACATTTTGGATTTCTTGTGATACAAGTTAATATAACATTCTTGTGATACAAGTTAATATAACAAATCTGCAAGCTCCTGAAGTCTTGGATTCTAACTTAGACTGTGATAAGAAGCAGAGACACCAGAGCGATTTGTTTTGCAAGATTTCTTTTAAAAAGTAACATTTGATGATTCTGTATCACAACACATCGTGTTGCAATTACAATAAATGACACATCCCCATCCTCAGTAAGAAAACCTGAAGTGACGCCCATTATTGTTTCTACAGTGATTTTAGGTTGCAAAGTATTTTACACTGTTGGCCTATACTGCAAATCATGATAATATGATCTTTCTCTTACATATGTATGGATTAGATTGCCGCTGTTTGGTGAAGATGTGTTTGTTGTGTGCCTTCAAGTCATTTCTGACTTATGGAAACCCTGGTTATAGTGTTTTCTTGGCAATATTCTTCAGAAGGGGTTGGCCAGTGCCATCCTTTGAGGCTGAGAGAGTGTGACTTGCCACAGATAGCATCAATTTATCCATGTTAATCACCCAAGCTCACATTAGAGGGAGATGAAAGCAAATCCTGAAATGACACTTGCTTTCAGATTTGGAAGCTCTGTCCCACTTCATGCCAGAGACCTGCTTGTGGTCGAAATCACTCTGCACATGCTCAGAGACAGGATGCCAAACCCACTGACCCAAGGAAAGAACAGGGGACTGAACTCCACCATTACATCTACCCAAAAATACTCCTCAAAACCCAGATCAGAACCCAAATATAAGCCTTATAGATGAAGCACTAGACAGAGAGGGACCCAGTAAGTGGTTTGTGTGCTGGACTGCAACCCCAGAGTCCAGGGTTCAAATCCCAGCTTGGCCATGGAAACCCACTGGGTGGCAAAGTGACACACTCTCAAGCTGGCAAGAAAACCCCATGACAGGGTCGCCCCAAATGACATGAAGGCACACCAGCACCTGGAGGAGGCAATCTTTGGATTTGGATCTCAGGGGCAGGAAGAAGGAGAGCTTTGTTTCTGGAGGAAACTTTTCTCTTGGGTATATAAAGTGGTACATAAATGAAGCTGCTAAGCTGCTATTACAGTAGTTGCTTGGCTTGGGTCCTTCTGATGAGGTCCAGATGGAAAGTTGCGCTTTCTCCTTCTTTGGAGAAAGTCAAGTCAATCGAGGCCTCATTCCTACTACATTTTAAACTGGTTTGCAAACTGGTTTGAGACAGTTTACATGACCCTAGTTCGCACTTGAACCGAATTGCTGAAGTGGTTTGGAGGGGGGCATGCGCTAGACCCATTTAACGCACATCTTTTTTCTGCAGCATTTTTGATAAATCACTTCCTCGCAAGTGTGAACCAGACCCGGATCTGAATCGATTCAAATGTGCCCTTCGGCGGCTGAAACGGGTCCAATTTTGAATCGATTCGTTCGTCAATGTGAACCCCAAGTGGTTTATTTTACAGCAAAAAAATAAAAAATAAAAATGCAATCGGGGTAAACGTAGTGTGAACCACGCTGTCGAACCGATCCACTGATTCGGATCGTAAACCGATTCATTTGTAAGTGGCGATGAGGCCTCGAGTGCCTTGCATCAGGACTGGGGACATAATCCGCTTGAATTGCCATGGCTTAAGGCTATCAAATTCTGGGAATGGTGGTTTGTTACCATTCCCAGAATGTCCTAGCCTTGAGCCATGGCGCTTCAAGCGGTCTCAAAGCGGGATATTTCTCCAGTGCGGATGCAGCCTTACTAAACCACAAAAAGGGGAAACCAAGACTCTTTCCCCCCCCCCCCCCCGCATCCTCCAAAAAAAAAACCCCAAACCCTTTTATCCATCTCCTTCCTTCCTTCCTTCCATCCTTGTCAGTACTTACACCGCAAAGGACCCGAGGTTCCCACCATCCGCCGGAGCCTGGAAGCTGGAAATAAAAAGTTTCCGTCCTTCTCGGCCGGGATCCGCCAGCCCAAGCTGGCGGAGGAGGAAAGGGCAAAAGGGGAGAAGCCGAGACGCCGAGCAACGAGTTGTTGAGTTCCCTCCGCTCCTTCAGCCCAACTCCGGAAAGCCCGCGTTCACACGTGACGCCGGTCCCGACACGCGTCCAAAAGAAAAGGATGAGAAAACAACAACAAAACCAAGCAAGCACACAAGTAAAGCCCAACTCCGGCTGTCTGTGGACGACGTCTGCTGGGGGGGGGGGGGCTCTGTCCCGGTTTTTATTCTCTTTGGAGTCTGGTGGGTTTTGTCTTTTTGGGAACAGAGGGTCCGCCTCGAAGGAAGGGAAGACGAAGGAGGGGGAAAAGAAGCAGAAAAAGACTCGGAGGAGGAATGAGAAAAGAGGAGCGAGAGGAAAGTCTTCCAACGGTGCGGGGATTAAAAGTCCTCTTGCAGAGAGAGAGAGATAGGAAAAAGAGAGACTGAGAGGAGCGCAACGAGAGAGAGTCACAAGGCTTGTGTCGGCGGGGTTGCGGCACACACAAGGCGCTGCGTTGCCCTTGGCGAGGAGGAGGACGAGGAGGAGAGGCAACGCCAGCAGCCCCGGCGCCGAAGGAGTCCGAGGCGGGTGGCTCTACGGCTGTCAGCGGCGCTCCTCCCGCTCGCCTCCCGCTCTGCTCCTCTGTCTAAGGGGGCGACGAGGCTTGGAGTCCTCGCAGGCTCCCTCCTCCGCCCAGAAGGCGCGCCATCCAACGTCGGACCGGGAAGAGGCGCCCGGAGGCGGCGGCGGCGGCAGCGGCGGCGGCAGCGGCAGAGAGAGGAGGGCGGCGGGAGGGATGGGGGCTTGGCAGCCTTCGGGAGGGGAGGGGAGGGGAGGGGAGGGGGCTCTGCCTGCCTGTCTGTCTCTCTCTCTCTCTCTCTCTCTCTCTCTCTCTGTATGTGTTTGTCTGTGTGTGACTTTCTCTCCCGCTTTGTACGTGTGCGTCTGTCTCTTTCTCTCTCTCTCTCTTTCCCTGGGTAGGTGGGTATCTTCCTCTGTGTGTATCTCTCTCTCTCTCTCTTTCTCTCTGTGCGTTTTTTCTCTTTCCTCTCTCTCTCTCTCTCTCTCTCTCTCACACACACACACTGTATTTCTCTCTCTGTGAGTCTCTCTCTCTCTGTGTATGTCTCTCTCTGTGTGTGTTTCTTTCACTGTGTGTCTGTGTGTTTATCTTTCTCTCTCTGTGTGTGTGTGTGTGTGTGTGTGAGAATCTCTGTGTGTGTCTCTGCGTTTTCTCTCTGTATGTCTCTCACTCTCTTTCTCTTTGTGTGTGTCTCTGTGTGAATCTCTGTGTGTCTGTCTGTGTGTTTCTCTTTCTCTGTGTGTCCCTGTGTGTGTCTTTCTCTGTCTCTCCTCTGTCTCTCTCTTTCTCTGTGTGTGTCTCTGTGTTTCTACCTCTCTCTATGTCTCTCTGTGTTTCTTTCTGTGTGTGTATCTCTCTCTCTCTCTCTCTCTGTTTATCTTTCTCTCTGTGTGTGTGTCTCTGTGTGAATCTCTCTCTGTGTGTGTCTGTGTGTCTCTCTGTGTGTCTCTCTTTCTGTATGTCTCTCTGTGTGTCTCTCTCTGTTTATCTTTGTGTGTATGTGTGTGTCTCTCTGTCTCTGTGTGTGTGCCTCAGTGTGTATCTGCTGTGTGTGTCTTTCTCTGTGTGTGTTTCTCTCCGTGTATGTTTGTGTGTGTCTCTCCTTCTTCTCTGTTTCTCTCTCTCTCTCTCTCCCTGTGTATGTTTTTTCCTCTCTCTCTCTCTCCTTGTATGTGTGTGCCTCTCTTTTTCTCTCTGTGTATATGTGTGTGTGTGTCTGTCTGTCTCAGTCTTTGTACATCTGTGTCTCTGTGGATATGTCTCTCGCTCTCTCTTTCTGTGGCTATGTGTGTCTCTGTGAGTATGTGTGCTTCTCTGTATCTCTCTCTCTGTGTGTGTCTAAGTGTGCATCTGTGTCTGTATTTCTCTCTGTGTGTGTGTGTGTGTGTGTGTGCCTCCAAAGTCAACCTGCCTTCTGCCAGCAGCTGCCCAGGCCCAGCTGCCCAGGTGCAGAGGGAGGCCTTAGAGCAGGAGGAGCTGAAGGAGGAAGACATCTGGGCCATGGAGGGGGGGGGAAAGAAATGGCAAAAGGGGGGGAGGTCAAGGATATATTAACAATAGTCAAGCCTGAGCATTCTGTTTCCTTTCTTTCCCCTCTTTCATTTCTTTCTCTCCTTCCCCCTAACCCACTTTTTTTAAACTTAGGCTGTATCCACACTGCAGAAATAATGCAGTTTGACCCCCACTAACTGCCATGGCTCAAGGCTATGGAATTCTGGGATTTGCCAAGTCCCAGAATTCCATAGCCTTGAGCCATGGCAGTTAAAGTGGGGGGTCAAACTGCATTATTTCTGCAGTGTGGATGCAGCCTCAATGGCTGTGTGACTTGCTGAAGCCCTTTCCCAAGGCTGCCTTCTCTTCAGAGTCCAGACTGCCCTCCAGTAACCCAAGACAAACACTTTCCCCAGCCATCTGGAGAGCTCCTGCCTGGATCTCATCACTGTCTGAAGAGACAGCTCGAAAGCAAGCCACTCCGAAATCGACTCTCTCTAATCCCCCTTCTGTTCCCTGATTTTCAGCCTGACTATTTGCTTTCAAATGAAATAATAGCCTTAGAGAAAACAATTATCGTCCCCCACTCTTTTTCCTCTCTCTTTCCCTCTCCTCTTTCCACCCTTTTCCCCATTTTGTGATCCCTTCCCCCCCCCCCTTGGCAACAGATTGGGGGGTTCTTATGGGGAAATTTTTTGCCTTCATTTTTTTTTTAAAGATCAAAACATTTTAATTTTTCTCAAAGTGGGGGACCATAAGGTCGGGGGCTTTCTCAATTTCACACTTCCTAGACAAGGCGATCATTCAGAAATACATAGTAGGCCATCTTCCTCTTGAGCCAGCGTCAGATCACTAAGTTAAAGAATTTGCAGCTACAAAGAAGGCATGCGATTCCAAACACTTCTGACTATTGGCTTGCAAGTGTTGGGCTCTTAATTGATTCACTGGTTCCTTCATTGCTTCTTAAAATATGGCAATTTAATTAGATTTTAATTGAAATTGCGCCTTTGAAATAGACTGGCTGCAATCGTTGTACTTTGAAAAAGAAACAACATGCATTTTGCAATGGAAGGAACGGGCTTAAGATAAACACCCTTACATCAGGGGTAGTTAAAATTGCATGAGAGCCAGCATGGCATAGTGGTTTGAGTGTTGGGAGTGTGACTCTGAAAACCAGGGTTCAATTCTCAGTTCAGCCATGAAACCCACTGGTGACACATGCTCTCAGCTTCAAGGGAAGGCCATGGCAAACCTCCTCTGAACAAATATTGCCAGGAAAACCCCCTGATAGGTTCACCTTAGGGGCACCATAAGTAGGAAACAACTTGAAGGCATACAACAACAATTAAAAATGTGGCAGGACAATTACTGAACTGCAGCTTCCAGAATTCATTTCAATTGGCTATGCTTGCTAAAGCTGATGGGAGTTGTAGTTCAGTAATATCTGGAGGGCTGCACTTTGACCAAGCCCCCACCCCTATGCACACACGCATTAATTTAATTTGTCTTTATTTTGATGCTTTCCTGAACTCTCATCTTAAAGGAATGTGAACTTTGCAATCAATATGACCTGCTCCTGAATGTGAAGTCGCATTCCATCTACAGTACTTTTTCCATCCAATACCAGCAGGTTGGATGGGGTTAGCTACAAAGGAGGGGGCAAAATGATGTCATTAAACCCCCCCCCCCCACTAAGAATTCTGCCCCACACCATGAATTTATGGTTTTCTTTAGGCCTCAAATTTATAGTATTGAACAGAGTGAGACACCTGGCAGTCTCATATTTGCTGTGTTTGCATTCACTTGGTAATTTTACCTGCCTCTTTGCTTTGGAGGCCTAAAGTGTGTTTCTAAATGCTTGACTGAAATTTTACGTTACTGCAGTGCTAGAAATATGGGAACTAAAAGGAAAATTCACAGGAAGGGGGAAGAATTCTCACTGGGGAGACAGTGCCCATCATTCCCCGCCAGCAGAAACACTGTGCATCTTTTATCCCATAATGACACATTTTATGAAGGAGTTGAATTATAGTAATGATCCTCTGAGCACCTATGCTCAGGTTTTGCAGTGGGCTGCAGTGTAGAAAGCTGTCAACCATCCCTGTCTGAAAATCCTATTTCTCTTCTCTCCCCCAGAGGAAAGGGTCCAACTGTGAGTCCATGAGGTATGTGCACTAAAGACAGAGAAGGACATTAATACTTTTTTTTTTTTTTTACATTGTGTTGGTAAACCATAGCATCATCTTGATTCTTTTCTTTTGTTCAGCCTTGGTAATAAACCCCAATCCCTTCATTTAATCCATATTGTGTGGCTTCTCATAAAAGTTCTCAGCCAAACACCATCCTTCCAGAGGAAGTCTGTTCCAATTTGCTGGCAGCCAGTAGGATCTGAAAGTGACCAAGACAGGATCACCCTAGAAAGCATAAATCTTCCAGTGTCTGAATCTTGGAAATAAGTTTCAAAGAACCAGATGGGGCTGAAAGAGGAGGTCATGCTTTGACTGTTATTAGACATCCTGGGTTCAATCCAGCAGCCTACAGTGGTGAGGAAGAGGCTTGGGGTGCTTCCAGACAGATGGCTCCTAGTGCTGCCATTGGAAACCATTGTGCAGCGATTCCATCTTTCCCTTCTTAATATATCTTCTGTGGTAAGAAAAAAAAAACCCTAGAGAAAAATAAGGATATGATGAGTTTCTCAGGGGGAGAATATGTGAAGCAGAGTGATTGTACAAATAAAATTTTTGTCTGGAAGCAATCTCTCACTGCCCAGGCTGAGCTGCAGAGCTCCATGGATGGACCCATCCTGTGAAGTCTAAATTTAGATGGGAACACTCATGATGTCCATCAGAAGCAACATTATAGAATTCATTAAGCTTATGACCAATTGACCATTGCTTTAAACAAGATGCTTAGAGCCAAGAGCTTCCATTGAAAATTTTACACAGACCAAGATTCTGTACTTAACTAAGTACCGTTTTCTGGCCTGAGCCCCCCAACCAATCCTGCCTTATCAGACAGCAGCCTCTGCAAGTGACAGAACTCTGTTTTTCTGTCAATCAGGTACAGTTAACTGATGTTTCCACCCCACTCCCACCAGCTAGCTCTAGTGCAACAATCAGAAGAAGGATCCTTTTCACAATTCCTCCTCACACCAGGGATTGCTGATTCAAAATGAGTAAAAACATCAGTTTTTTGAGTCTAGGGTAGGGTTACCATTTGTCCCGAAAAAGTGGGATAGTCCCAGTTTAAGGCTTGTGGAAATGTCTTGGCTGGCTGCTGCTGCATGTCCAGTTTTCCTATGATGCTGGGGCAGCTGAACAGTGCTCCAGAGTCTGGCCCAAATCAGACATCCTCCTCCTCCTCCTTCTCCCAGGAAAACAAGTCTTTTTTTGCCAAGTGCCTTCTCTTTCTGCCTGCTTGGTCCTGGGATGCGAAGCGACCATGATTGGGGAGGCAGCTGCAGGGGGCGGCTTCCAGCTTCTCCCCATTGGCCAGGCCCAGGACGAGGAGCTTTTGAAGCATCTCCACTGGGGCTGCCACCACTCCTGCACCTTCCTTGCTGCAGCTGGGATCCTTGTCAGTGCTGGCAGCAGTAGAAAGGCCTGGTTGAATGCTCTCTCCCTGGGAGCCAAGCAGGCAGAAAGAGAAGGCACTTGGCAAAAGGTGAAGAGTCAGGGATGTTTTTCTGGAAGGAGGAGGAAGAGGAGGAGGAAGAAGAGAAGGGAGTAAGAGAAGGCAAAGAAGAAGACTTGTTTTTCTGGGAGGAGGAGGAGAAGTAATAGTGCCACTCTATTCTGCTTTGGTCAGGCCTCACCTGGAATACTGTGTCCAGTTCTGGGCACCACAATTCAAAAAGGATGTGGAGAAACTGGAGCGTGTCCAAGGGAGGGCAACTAAAATGGTGAAAGGTCTGGAAACCAAGCCCTATGAGGAGCAACTTAGGGAGCTGGGGATGTTTAGCCTGGAGAAGAGAAGGCTGAGAGGTGATATGATAGCTGTGTTTAAATATTTGAAGGGATGTCATATTGAGGAGGAAACAAGCTTGTTTTCGGACCTGAAACAACGGATGTAAGCTCCAGGAAAAGAGATTCCACCTCAACATTAGGGGGAACTTCCTGACAGTAAGGGCGGTTCGACCGTGGAACACACTCCCTCGGAGAGTAGTGGAGTCTCCTTCCTTGGAGGTCTTTAAGCAGAGGCTGGATGGCCATCTGTCGGGGATGCTTTGATTTGGAGTTCCTGCATGGCAGGGGGTTGGACTGGATGGCCCTTGTGGTCTCTTCCAACTCTATGATTTTATGATTCTAAGAGAAAGAGGAGGGAAAGAAGGAGGAGGAACAGCAGGAGGGACTCACTGGGGGGCAGCCGGGGGTGGTGTGTGTGTTTTAGGCTTTTCTTTTCTTTCTTTTCTTTTTGTGCTGTCGGCATGACATTACAGAGAGAGGCCAGCACCTGTGGACTCCCTGGTGTGTGTGTGTGTGTTTTAGGCCTGTGGGTCGCCATCAACTTTCCCATGCTTTTCTTGCTGCTGGGATTGGCGGTCAGCAGTGGG
Source organism: Phrynosoma blainvillii (assembly GCA_026167975.1). Classification (NCBI taxonomy): domain Eukaryota; kingdom Metazoa; phylum Chordata; class Lepidosauria; order Squamata; family Phrynosomatidae; genus Phrynosoma; species Phrynosoma blainvillii. The sequence continues at coordinate 39,377,657 of JANUYF010000004.1, read as the reverse complement.
GCAGGCATTACAGAGAGAAGCCAAGGCCTGTGGACTCACAGGGGAGGGGGGGCATCCAAGGACTAACCAAGCCTGACCCTGACAAGCTTCAGTGTTCAGATGGGACCTGGTGCCTTCAAAGGACTGTTGCATGCCTTCAAGTCACCTCTGACTTATGGTGACCCTATCATGGGGTTTTCTTGGCATGATTTGTTCAGAGGCATTTTCCTATTGCTTTCCTTTGAGGCTGAAAGAGTGTGACTTGCCCAAGGCCACCCTGTAGGTTTCCATGGCTGGGGTGGGGATTTGAACCCTGGTTTTCCAGAGTCCTAGCCTAACACACAAATCACTACACTGCTGGCTCTCAGCTTTCTACACTGCTGGCTCTCAGCTTTCAAGGTACCTCTCCTTAAACTGCCAGTTCCAGGAATCCAAAGGATGGAATCATACTTTTAATCTGGAATCAGCACTATATCTATGTAGTGTGAAAGGTCCTCTGGAACAGGGTGATCAGAGGGCCTTCTTTTCCAGGACATGTCCTACATTTCAACTTTTTGCCCAGGAGGAATTCCAAAATCCCTTCCATTTGGAATAGGACTAAGAAGCATGTAGTTATATTTATATGAGTATTTTTAGCTTTTAGCACCTACCATTTTGTGGTGCCTTGTCCTCCTTGACAGTGAGGACATCTGATCACCCTGTTCTAGAAGGTTTATTCCCCCCCTCCCTTTCTTCTCTGTGTTTTCCTGGCTGGATGGTTACAGAATATTTGTTCCTCCTTCTGTCTTCCTTGCTTCTTCTTCTTCTATGGCATCTTGGAGGGTTTATAAGTTCTGGAAGCTTTTGTGAAAGAGTCGGCTCATAAGCTACCTGTCTGAGAGAAGTCCACCTCAAGTCTTTTACAGGATTATGTAGGAGCTGGTTCTGCAATTGTTTCTCTCATATATATATATATATATATATGCCTCCTTTTTTAATAACCAAAGAGGGTGGCAGGTAGTGTATTCCTTATCTTTCATGTGGTCCTTTCCTCAAGAAAGAATGATCCCCTCCATTCATTCTCCATCTTTAGGAGGAAGAGGATTAAAAGAATCCTCTTCAATGCACTCACTTTTCAGATATGTTTTGCATGCCTTGCAACATTTCACAGATGAAAACGGGACACGTGTGGCCAAGCAACATCAGAATCTGATCATAATAAGGAAAGTTATTAATAAGAAAAACAGACAAGCCAGGAGAGGCTGCAACAGTTTGCTTCTGCCTGAGCCTCCTGGTAAGGGCAACTTTCTGCCACTCTCCTCTCCACTCTGTTCAGTGCAAATTGGCAACTAAAGAAAGCCAGGAACAATTTTGTAAAAATTGATGTTTTTGGCTTTTAGTTAGTTGTGTCCTCCAGTTTTCTCAAATGTCCTACATTTTGTCCTGCTTTTGTGGAAGAGAATTATGGCAACCCTAGTCTAGGTCAACAGAAAGAGACCTTAGTCCCTCACAGTGACTGCTGCCAAGTAAGGCGGGATTGATTAACTCTTTTAAAAATGAAATTTATAATTGTATGATTTATGATCCTTATGTATTCCCTACACTCTTGCCACAGTCGTGACTATATAGAAATCGTGAATATGAATCTGATAAGGATGCATAATTAGGTTAAGTGTTCACAACTTTGAATACCATTCAATACTCTTGAATTGAAAGTGAGAGGCTATACCTTGGATTGGATTGGAGAAACTATGCCAACAATAAATTCTAAAATACAAGATGTACTGAGGCTGGATCAGTTCAGGTACTAAATATAGCAAAGTGATCATTAAATGATTCTAAGATGATTGAAGCCCAGAGCACTGGAAGAAGCCACAAAGTAAACCAATGAGATTTTATTGGTGAATGTCATAGAATCTGTTAACTATGGATCTTTGACTCAAATGCAATTGCACATTTAGGAGAACAAGGACCACTTTTTCTAGTCCAAGGGAAGATATTCCTTAAAGAATATTATGAGAGCCATCCAAGAATTACAAGAAATACAATGAAAAATACTAAATAAGAAAGGTCCACAGCAAACCAAACTTCTTTTACTGGAGGAGTGAGGAAATGAACAATCTAAGGAATGGTTGTTGGGAATGTGGTTGTTGGGAATGTGGCAAAGAGAGAAAGTCTTTCTAGACAGGGGACTTATTTTGACAGTGAATAGAGCATATTGCACTGCTAGTCTTTCTGAGATCTCATGGCTGAGTGAAATAAAGGGCCAGGTAATTGGCTAGAAAAAATACAAACTTCCTTTGTACTTTCTTGATGGATTTAAGCTTGTAAGCCTTGCTTAACAATTCATCATTTGGAAAGAGGTCCAATAAATTACACAAGCTTTCCAACTTTGTGAAAGAATTGTAAAGTGGCAATTGGTGAAATTGTCCCTATCGTTGGAATAGGCCAAGTAATTTTAGATTTAAATGAATAATAGTAAAGGTAAAGGTAAAGGTATTCTCCATTGACAAGGTTGTCAAGTCTTGTCCGACCATAGAGGGCGGTGCTCATCTCCGTTACTAAGCCGAAGAGCCAGCGTTGTCAGAGACTACTCTGTGATCATGTGGCCAGTATGACTGCACAGAATGTGGTTTACATTTCCACCGAAGTTATACCTATTTATTTACTTACGTTTGCATCATGCAGCACCCAGGCCTCTGACTGCCAACCTGTCAGTCTTGCAATCAACAGAGTCAGCATCTTAACCACTTGAGCCACTGCATTCTTGGTGACTAAGAAAGCTACATAAGATACTGTCTTAATTTGGTTAATTGGTTGACATGCTGGAATGTACTTTAATATCCCTCCATGTATGTTGTTGAGTTAGAAATTTCCATTAGGTGTATAGTAGTGGTGGCGTAAACATCACTCTGTGAAGTGAAGTAATTTTTAATGGTGCTGCAAACTGAATGGTCAAGAAAGGGGTTGCTGGATCAATACACATTAGGGTTCAAAGGTAAACTCTGCAGTGAATCTTGCTTGGGATGAAATAATAGCTTATCAGATTTGCAGATGACACCAAATTAGGAGTAGCAGCTAATACCTCAGAGGAGAGGATCAAAATTCAAAATGACCTTAACAGATTAGAAAGCTGGGCTAAAGCTAACAAAATGAATTTCAACATGGAGAAATGTAAGATACTACACTTAAGGTGGAAAAATGAAATGCATAGATATAGGATTGGGGACACTTGGCTTAAAGAGCCTTTGTGTGAAAGGGATCTAGGAATCCTAGTAGACCACAAGTTGAACATGAGTCAACAGTGTGATGTGGCAGCTAAAAAGGCCAATGCAATTCTAGGCTGTACCAATATAAATATAGTGTCTAGATCAAGGGAAGTAATAGTGGCACTGTATTGTGCTTTGGTCAGGCCTCACCTGGAATACTGTGTCCAATTCTGGGTACCGCAATTAAAAAAGGATGCTGACAAGCTGGAGCATGTTATTATTATTATTTTATTATTATTTTCTTTTTTTATATCCTGCCTTTCTCCCAATGCAGTCACAAAATGAGGGTGACTAAAATGGTGAAGGGTCTGAAAACCATGACCTATGAAGGGAGATGGGTATGTGAAGTTGAAGGCTTTCATGGCCGACATCCGTAGGTTTTTGTGGGTTTTTTGGGCTGTGAGGCTGTGTTCTAGAAAAATGTATTCCTGACATTTCACCTGTATCTGTGGCTGGCATCTTCAGAGAATGGTGGCATGGAAGTGGTGTGGGGGATATATAGTGTGTGACCTTTGGTTGAGAGGATCCTCAAGTCCAACACTCAACCCACTTACATAGACTTTTTCAGGACGAATTGGAATAGCACTTATAAGGTTCAAACAGTTCATCACATGGGAGGCAAGCTTCCTCCTCCCATGTATAAAGCACATTTAATTCCGAAAATATCCGGAAGAGTGGGATGATTTGTAGACAATGTCTCTGACGTCGCTATTATCCCACAATTAACCTTTGAATAAAGTGGCATAATCCCACCACTTTTTATTCACGGGAAAATTCCCAAAATTCATGCTCTTGCAGGATATATTTGGGATTAAATGCACTTTATTCTTGGGATTGCCTCCTGTGTGATAAAGTCCATAGGCAGTGCCTTTGGTGCTATTTAGGAGAAAATAATAGGGGGATTGGATTCTGTGTTAAAGCTTGAAAGATCAGTGAGACTGCAGTAGAAGACAGGCAACCTTTCTTGAAAATTATTGTACCCTAAATATATCGACTAGTAGCAAATTGTTTTCTGCTTTAAAATTATCCAATATATATTCACAAATTATGCTAGTCTCACAGGAAAAAGCTAAAACTTTATGCTGTACATTGACACATTGAAGTGTAAGGTGATGCCATTTGGGTTGTGCAGTACATCCAAGATCTTCCAGAGGCTAAAGGATGTTATTTTAACCCAAGATTCTTTCTATCTTGTATATCTGGACAACATTGTCCATTATAATTACTGAAATTATTTTTGAGGGACATCTTGCAGAACTTTGTGTTTTATCTCAACAGTTCAGAACTCTATGTTTAAAGATAAACCTTCAAAGCATTATGTACATTGCTTGGATGTTGCAACATTGACAAAAAGGGTTTGTTTATGGAATAGCAGAGGGCCCTGAAAAGATTGACACTGTCTGGTATGACATGTGTCTACAATACTACAGACTTGAGAAATTTCATGGACTTGGCTTTATATCATGAGGTTGGCCACCAAAGATTCAGATGTGGTCCCTAAAAGCCCAATGTTAGAGATGTAATTTTTCTCTAGATTTCTTTTTGAAAGAAGCAATGAGTAATTTAGCATTTTTCCCCACTGTAAAAAAGTCTCCAAAAAACCCATACAGTTTTCAGAGGTCATTGATATGTGGTTGTGTTGCACAGAAAATAGCATTTTTTGTGAATAAAATGATGTTTTATGGGCAGAAAATGTTGTTGCCTCTGCAAAATGACCATGTGCAAATTCTGCACAGAATAAGTCCCAAACTATGAAAATTCTCATCTGTCCAGAATTCTTCCCATCAGGGTTTACTGACGCTCAAAAAATATTTTTCAACATTTGAAAAAAATATTTTTAAATATTCTTTCCATCCCTGCCCAATGTAATGCTTTACCTACCCACCCAAGTTTATGGAATTGAAGTGGCTGTGAACTCATTTAGGCTAAGGGATCCTTCTTACAAAAGTAGCAGCTATTTCTAAAGATACACCAAAGATGAAAAGTATGGAACAATTGCTAGAAGAAGGCTTTAAATGTAATTGGTTTTTATATAGACAAATTATGGAAAGATTTAAAATGGACATGAAAATAAATCAGATAGAGAAAGAAGAATCTGAATTTGAGAAAGTAATGTTAGAAACTCCACAACATTTGGTTTCAAAATTATATAAAATGCTTTTGAAGGTTGAAATGGAAGAGGAATCAGTAAAGAAATACATGATAAAGTGGGCACAAGATGTGGGAAGACCTATAATGTTTGACGAATGGGGAAAAAAATTGGAAGAAAAGAATAAGATATACACTAAGCTATGATGTAAGAGAGAGTTATTACAAGATGCAATACAGATGGTACTTGACACCAGAAAAGATAACTAAGATTTATAAAAACAGTAAGAAAGAATGTTGGACATGTTCTAAATCAATTGGTACAGACTTACATATGTGGTGGGAGTGCGAAAGGTCGAAAAGATTTTGGTCACAGATACATACAGAAATAGAAAAGATTTTAAAAATTAAGATGTGCAAACAACCTGAACTGTACTTATTGGGGATAATAAATGATGAGATTGAAAGAAAATTTGGTAAGATAATATTCTATATGTTATATGCTGCTAAGACTGTAATTGCAAAAAAGTGGAAGAGTAAGGACGCTTTGAACATAGAGGACTGGCAAATTAAACAATATGACGTTATGGAAATGGATACATTGACATTTTTATTGAAAAAAGATAAAAGTGGTGAACCTGGGAAAGAATGGACACCGATTATAGAATATTTTAAAGAACTTTGGAGAGAAAACAGTGTGGTTGTGTGGAAATGAAAAGGGGTTATTAAATAATCAGATATTGATATTGATGATAATGGTTGTGTTAAGAGGGGAAAAGTGGCGCTGTTGAAAAAAATTAATAGGTAGAGTGAATTAAAATATATGGTATGTAACGGTTAAGGATGATGAAAAATAATAATGTAAAAACAGGTGCAAAACAGAAAAGGAATTGGAAATCAAATTACAATACATAAAGGAGATATAAGAAAGTTAAAAATAATATGTATAATATTCAAAGTAAAGGAGGGGAAGTCATATTTTATGTTTTTTTGTTGTTGTTGTGAAATGTATGTATGTATGTATGTATATGTAAGTTGTTTGTTTATTATTGTTTTTGTTTATGTGTTATATGTGTTTTAATAAATAATTTTTTTTAAAAAAAAGTAGCAGCTATTTCTGGTGTTCTGCTTGGGGAAAAAGAATTCCCCTCCACTTGAAAAAAATATTACCACCATGCAAGAAGACAGGGACTGTGATGGAAAAGTTCAGTAGTGAAGGACTTAGTTTGAATACAGAACTCCAAGTGAGGGAGTTTCTGGGATTTGATTATCCTGTGGGCTATTATAGAAATAAGGTTAAAAGGATAACCATAAATAAGGACGGTGTGAGGGTCCAAAAGCAGGGGTCGGCAACCTTCCCTTACCTGGGGCCGGTCCCTTCCAGCGTGCCCTTCTGGCGGGTTGGGGGGGGAATGGCGGTGCGTGCGTTCACGTGTGCGTGCGTGACCCCCGCCACTGCACGCGCTGTTGCCGCCTCCTCCTCCGTGCACATCACAGCAGCCATTTTGTTTGCCAAAATGACGGCCGCGACTCATTTGTGCATGCGCAGTAGTGGTCGTGACATGCGGTGGCTGCACGGCAGCCAGAACGTGCGGTGGCAGCAGGGATCGGCAGGGTGGATGTGGCCCGCAGGCCATAGGTTGCTGACCCCTGTCCTAAAGAATAGTAACTGGTGTTCTCTAGAGTTAAAAAGTGTGTAACAAAGTATAACAAAAAAAGTAAATGCAACATCGTAACAAATGAATCAAATGTTAATCATCATTCAAATACAGGTTTATTGTTATTTAATTACAAGCTTGTCTGAACCTGGATTGAATTTCCACACTACTGAGAAATAAATAAACCAAGTTTGGGGAGTAAACATGTAGATATAATTATAAGTGGTCTGATACATCACATATTGAGGCAGGGTGGGATAACAATGCCCATTGGGCTGCCACATCAAGAAAAGTAAAGGGTGCTCGTGACAGATGGCAACCCTCCTCTGAACAAATCTTGCCAAGAAAATTCTGTGATAGGTTTGCCTTTGGGTCACCATAAGTTGGAAACAACTTGAAGGCTCACAACAACAACAAACCAGGGATCAGTATGATATTTGTGCCCATGGCTCCAATTCTTTCTTTCTTTCCTGGAAACTCACCCAAGATGGACCTTTACTGGCTAGTGGGCCACCAATTTGAGAAGCATTGCTTTAAACAGCTCTGTAATTTTGATGAGCCAGAGTGGTAACTCTAAGGGACAAATGGAAGAACTGTCATCAGGGTCAGCTAGTGAGAGACCAGTGAATCCATTCTTGGTTTTAGGACTGCTCCTCCTACAGTTCCTGAAGGATGTGTGGGACCCTTCCAGGTGTGTGTGTGTGTGTGTGTGCTTTCAAGTTGCTGGTCAACTTGTGGCAACCCTATTAATTTCATAGAGTTTTCTTGGACAAGGATTACTCAGAAGTCATTTTGTCAATTCATTTCTTGGAAATATAGCCTACAGCACCTGGGATATGTACTACAAGGGGATGACCCTGATTAGCTTCCAAGATCAAAGGGGATCTGTTGCATTTAGCTATTTAGGCCATCCAGGTATTGGCCCTATTCTTGAAAGAGATTCAGCACTGAGAAAGCTCCTGTTAAACCTAAAGCATCTGCTACCGGAATGGCCATTAAATTAAGTGGATCCATCACTCTGACTGACATGGTTTAATTATTCTATTGCACTTCATCTAGAGAAGAAACACTTAGATGCAAATACCTTATCCTAACAGCATGCTGCAAAAGAAACTATGAAAGAAGCAAGTAGTGATGAGAGCAAATGCAATAAATATAGCAGATCATTTCCCTGAAGAAAGGGAAAATGTCTGGCTTAAGTTTGCTAGAGTACAAGGAGAAGACAAAGAGGTACAAGCATTGTGTTATTCTTCCACAGTTGGAAGGGTGTTCATGGAAATTATATGGGCCCTTGGTATCCTCTGAGATTTGGATCCAGCCCCCCTCCCCATGGATAACAAAATCTGTGGATGCTCAAGTCCCATTAAATTCAATGGCATTGTAAAATGGTGTGCCTTATATAAAATGGCAAAATGAAGCTATACTTTTTGGAATTTATACATTTTTTAAAAAAATTGAATCCATGGATAAAAAATTCTATGGATCTAGATGGTACCATTACTTTAGACGTAAGGAAACATAAGTATAGAGTTAACTAGACTATTATTTGTATGACATACCCTATCTAGACATAGAGTCCAGCTAGACTTAAATAGTTGTGCCAAGGTTAGCTAAATGGAGGATTCTACAATTTTCTACATTTTCCCATGGGAATCCTGGGAGCTGTATTCCAAAAAAGCATTCCTCCCCCACCTCCAAGCTCTGCATGGAAACTACTGTATCATATAATTTTGTGTTTCTGAACAGCTTTACTCACAACATGCAGCCAAAATAAATCTTCTCAAAAAATAGGAGGGGCCATATCAAGGTGATGGGGCACATGCTTTGTGCCAGATTTAATCTTGTGCATTTCTGATTAACAAAATCAGATAGAACGTGATGCAGACTGGGGAAACCCCTTTGTGTGAAATCTCAGAGAGCTTCTGCCAGTCAAAGTAAACAATACTGGCCTGCAAAGGGCCAGTAATGTGACCTGGTAGAATGCAGCTTCCTATTTTTGTGTGCCTTCTAATTTCAAATAGAAATAGTTTGCTTTGTACCTAGCAGTGTCAAAGAGCAGAAAGCATTATGCTCAAAAAATTCCTAGAAGCAAAATGTGCAGTTATACCTGCCACCTTGCTCTCTCCCTCCCTCTCTCTCTCTCTCTCTCACACACACACACACACACACACAAACACAGAGAGGGAGGGAGGGAGGGAAGTCTGTCTGTCTCTCTGGCTGGCTAACTGCAGGGAGGATACCTTCTGTATCTAATGGGGAAAGCTGTCCCGGGTAACTCATCTATGCAGTTTTTAAAGGTTCCCGCTGCTAAGGAAACACCTGCAGTAAGCAATGGTGACCTATTTTCATTGAACAACAAAATAAGCAATCATAAAATGTTTACCTAAACAAGACACTAAACCCTTTAAAAGCTGATCAGCAAAATCAGAGGAATTGCTGCATAGTGCGTGATGGACTGATTTGAGCCCTGAACTACGAAATTGGAAACCAGGGTTCAAATCCCCACTTGTCCATGAAAACCCATTGGGTGACCTTGGGCAAATCACACTCTTTCAGCCTCAGAAGACAAAGGTAAACTCCCTCTGAACAAATCTTGCCATGAAAACACTGTGATATGTTCACCTTAGGGTTGCCATTAAGTTGGAAATGACTTGAAGGCACACAACAGAGAACCAGCAGGTGTAATGGTTTGAGTGTTGGACTACAGCTCTGGAGATCAGGGTTTAATTCCCTGATTGACCATGGAAACCCATTGGGTGACTTTGGGTGAATCGTACTCTCAGCCCCCCTTAAAACTCCATGATAGGCTCACCTTTGAGTCCCCATAAGTTGGAAATGACTTGAAGGCACATAAGACCAACAAACTCAAGTTGTGGGGTGGGAGGACTCTTTTGACAACTCAAAGCCAGTATACCCCCGCCATTTTTCCCCAATCTGAACTTGCCACCTGTTTAACTAAATTTGTCAGCCATCTGCATATAAGCTATATGATTAAAGTTATTTGAGTGTAGTGAATCCAAGATGGATTAAGTTGCTCAGGCACTTTATTCTCAAAGGAAGCCATGAGTGATTTAAGAAATTTTCTTCCCATTACATCCTTAAAAATTGTGCAGTTGGGGATTTATTCTGTGCAAAATTTGATCGTGGCCTTTTTTTTGCACATAAAACATCATTTTCTGCACAGAACATTAATGTTTTTGTGCAGAAATATTATTTTATCCACAAAAAATGCTGCTTCTGGAACAGAAAATGTTTCCTGCACAAAAATGTGCAAATGTTGTGTGGAATATAAATTCTCAATTGCAAAGATCCTCATCAATCCAGAATTTTCCTTGTCAGTATTTCAGAACTGGATGCAATATTCCAGGTGAGGCCTGACCAAAGCAAAATAGAGTTGGTTTATTACTTCCCTTGATCTAGACACTATACTTCTATTGATGCATCCTAGAAGCACATTGGCTTTTCTTAGCTGCCTCATCACACTGTTGACTCATGTTCAACATGAGGTTTACTAGGACTCCAAGATCACTTTCACATAACTGCTGTCATGCCAGGTGTCCCTCATCCTATATCTGTGCACTGCATTTTTTTCTGCCTAAGTGTACCTTACATTTCTCCCTGTTGAAATTCATTTTTTTAGTTTTGGTCTAACTTGCTAATCTTTTAAAATCATTTTGAATTTTGTTCCTGTCCTCTGAAAGCCCCCCCTAATTTAGTGTCATCTGCAGATTTCATAGGCATGCCCTCTATTCCTTCATCCAGTTCACTGATAAAGATGTTGAATAGCATATCAACACTAACTGATCATTCAAAAAATCTGGAATACTTGTACCACTGCATCCAGACCTTTGAAAATTTAGGGCAAGGGAAATGATTTGTTTTCAGTTCTTGACACCAGAATTTTAAGAGGATGTGAACAAGGTGGAATGTTTCCAGGGCAGTGTGACAAGGAAGGCAAATTGGACTCTTGGAAACCAAGCCTTATGAGGAGCAGTTGAGAGAGATGGGTATATTTATCTCACATTTTGGATTACCATGATGATACTGATCCATAGAGAATCACATGATGTGGATTAGGCCTGATATACACTACGTGCATCAGAAAATAATTACATTGGGTGTATGCTGCTCATTACTCATGGCCAATTTTAAACAAGGTTGAAAGCCCATTGAAAACAGTGGGACTCATTTCTGAATAAACATACCTGTTGGGTAGCATGACATTTAGCATCCCATTGAAACTAATGAAGCAAGTTATTTGCAGCTACACCCTGGCCTGCAAATGCAGCACAATGACATAAGATGATTGAAAGATATAGTCATGATAGTCTGTAGAATCAGTATGAAGAGAGATCTTGTAGCACCTTTGGGATTAACTGAAAGAAAGAAATTGGCAACATGAGCTTTCATAGACTTCAGTCTACTTCCTCAGATGTATAAGATGATTGAGCTCTCTGGCAGCAATCCTATAAAGGAGAGAGCCACTACAAACAGCTGTTGATTACTTTTACAAATACCTTCTGCTAATGACTTGGGACAGGTTTCTCTCTGCTAGTTTAGATTTTCTTTATTTTACCTGCAAGGATGTGGTTTCAGAACATTTATAAATGTCACCCTCTCTACTGATCTAAAATAGTGATGGTCAAGTTTTGCTTTCTAGCATATTCAAATCTTGTGAATTTTGCCAAATTCTAGGGATGGAGGGGCACAAACTGAAATTAAATTCTTACACATAATCTGAAGTGGTATAATCTATTCTACCACCTTAATTCCATTATACCGCATCACACCACTAATTCACCACATTGTTTTGCAAATGCTATCCATACTTCACTGTTGGCTACAAGATGTTAACCTATTTTTAGCATATGTTTTGTATAGTTATGTTGAGAACATTTTGATTCCAGATTTCATAAAGTGGCAATATGTAATAAGGTCCATTTTTAGCATCCCAAAACTCCATATTTCCAACTGTGAATCAAAACAAATTGGGATGGCTGGTCTCTGGTGCGACTGAAAGCTCACTTCTCATCCAGCCCAGCCTACTGTTTTTAAAGCATAAAGCAGATGTGTGCAGGGCTTTTATTGCTTCTCTCTGTACAGTATTGAACAGAAACTTTCCTGAAGCTTGTTTCCACCCAGATGATTACTTTTCCAGTACTAAATCCAGCTGCATTTCAGCTTTCCTCACATATTTCCATAAATGTTTCAGGAATCCCACAGGCATTTTGGCATTCTTGTTCATCTACAATTAATTTTACATTTTCACAAGATCGTCATAATTATTTGGTACCCTGTCAGAACTGAATGTTGCCTCACACACCAGCCCAGTTATAATAGGATTGTTTTAAAAAAACATTTTCAAGAGATTCACATTTAGAGCTTTGTTTCAAGAAACTACTCACAGCATAAACTGAAGAACATTTTTTTAACATAAGGTCTTGGTGTTCTGAAGAAATAGATTTTCTCTGATGTTTTAAAGTTTAAGAGCACCAAGTGGAAAATGTTAATACTAGCTTTTCTACATCTCCTATAACTGCTTTTTAAATCAGCTTAATTTTAGAATAAAACATGTGCATTCTAGTTTGCCAAAGAACAATGACATCAAGATCAATAATCCGTATCACATAGACATCATTATGGCTTTTCTGCATCAGTCACTCCTTACTTCTGTTCCTAGACAAATGGAAAAAGAACTAATAAATACTGATGTCTAAGCCAAATAAATTGTCCTTTCATTGTATGTGCATACACAAATCTTTCCTTTCAGTTCATGGGGAAAAATTGTGTTCAGGAGACAAGACAAAGGAATAAAGCATTGGAAATTAAAGAACCTCTGGCATCATTTAGGTCTGTGCAATGAAATAAATAAATAACTGTCTCAGATTCAATGCTCCATGTCTGTTTCAAAGCTACTTATTCACTTTAATGAAGGTGATGGCTTCATATCTTTGATATCTTCATATCATCTTATCTACATCTTTTTCTTGTTTATGTCTATGCTAGGTATATATATGAAAAACTTTGGAGATCAGACCAAGTGTCTAGTCTTCTAGTCATCATCATCAACTGCTAGTTTAGCATAGTCAAAAGGAAATGGATGTTGAATCAGATTCAAATCCTGCTTCAGATCAGGTTGAAGTCACCAGATATTGTTGAATGAAAGGTAAAGGTAATGGTAAAGGTATTCCCCATTGACAAGGTTGTCAAGTTGGTCCGACTGTAGGGAGCAGTGCTCATCTCCATTACTAAGCCAAAGAGCCAGCATTGTCAGAGACTACTCTGTGATCATGTGGCCAGCATGATTGCACAGAACACTGTTTACCTTCCCACTGAAGTGGTACCTATTTATCTACTTGCATCTGCATGCTTTTGAACTGCTAGGTTGGCAGAAGCTGGGACTAGTGACAGGAGCTCACCCCATCATGCAGGACCTGGGCCTCGAACTGCCAACCTGCCAATCTTGCAATCAACAGTCAGCATCTTAACCACTTGAGCCACCATGTCCCTGTTGTTGAACTACATGCCCAGAATTCTTGACCATTGGCTATGTTGTTTGGGGCTTCTGGGAGCTGAACAACATCTGAGGATCTATGCTTGGAAAACACTACCTAAAATACTTTGGTTTGGTTACTTACCAATACTTACTCAATACTTTGGTTTGAATACTTACTTTGGTTTTGTCCATTGTGAACTCCAGAAATTATGCAACATGTGGGATTTCATACACAAATAATTCATGCTACATCTTTCTCTGCACATGGTGTAACATATTAACTATCTGTTAGAACTAAGCACAAATACAGCAAATGAACATGAATGCCAAAATGTTGGTTAGGATACACAAATGGATCACAGGAATCTTGTCAATTTATTATTAGATACAGAAAAGATGTGCACCCACACACATGTAGACACACAATTTATTGTCACTGTAAAAGTCAGAGATGCATGTTTTACTGGAGTAGCTGGCACACTAGCTCACTTAGTAGGTGTATATTACCTATTAAACCAATGCTTGTTTATATTTTTAAGATTTGTATTTTAACTCCCTTTTAATCTACATTCCCTTAGTTATTTCCCCTTTGCTGCCAATGCCTTCTTCTGACTTGATAGGTTTTCCTCCCTGCAGTTCCTTTTTATGGCAATGTTTTGAAGCAGATGCTCTGGCTCCTTCTGCAGTCAGTCCTGCCAACTTCATGATTCCTTCTTGCTGTTCAAAATTGTAACTCTTAATATGCCAAGGCCCAATTATAAATAAGAGAGAAAGTGGAGTGGAAATATTTAAAATGCAGAGAGAAAAATTGGTGAGTGACAAAAGATTTTCTTTACTACATATCTTCTCTCTGATCTCAGCTGACTTTCCCCCTCCAGAATTGAAGACATCCCAACCCTTCAAATCCTCTCTTTTAAAGTAAATTAAAGCTGATTTTTATGAGTAATAGAGTTGCAGAGGTGATACTTTCTTCAAAAAGTTGCTAACTCTCCTGGTGTTTTACATTTGATAAGATACTGACACAGTGCACAAAAATATGTGCAAGTCTATGCATGGCAAGGAAACAATATTGGAGATGATGGCTGAATCTAGAATTCATGTTGTAAGCTGCCCCGATTGCTCTGCAGTGGGGTGGGGTAAAAAAAAATATTTATTTATTTTTTTTATTATTATTATTATTATTATTATAGAATCCAGTCTCGTCAGCAGAGAAACAGAGATGAAACCTTTTTTTTTTTTTAAAGAGAGCTACAAATGCATAATCATTGCTGTTATTCAGGTCTGAAGGAATCTAGGAAGGGACTGTATATGCTTGTAGCACTCTCTTTGTACACATGCTAGAGGAAATGCTTGTAAACCCTCCTTTCAGGTGTACTGTCCCTGCTAGGAGCTGGCATCCACTTTGTGACATAGATGCACATGAGTGTGGTTTTCATGTGCTTATATTTCTTTTTGGACAGTTGCAGCTGGCTATTCTTTAGTCCAGTGCTAGTCAAAGTGGTTGTTGGTGTTCCAGTACTAGTCTTTAAACTATTGGCTTCAAATCCATGGCAGTTTTCAAAGAAGGAAAGAAACAGTCATGCTCAATGGGCAAAAACATAGTGACTATCCATGCACACGGGGGGGGGGGGGGGGGGGGAGGGGGAGGAAACTACTAGTCCCCACAGATCACATGGCTTAAGAAGCACTGCTTCTTTGCACCTCATCTCATATTAACCCCCCTTCCCCCCAGTAGTTGTCAGTCCTTAGGGTAATAATAATAATAATAATAATAATTTTTATTTATAACCCGCCCCTCTGCGTGGCAATCGGGGCGGGGTACAACAGTTTAAAAACAAACAGAGTTAAAAAACGTTCCCTCACCCCATAATCCCACCCTCCCATCCCCTTAAAATAGAATTAAACCACCATCAAATTAAAAAGTGCCACATTAATTAAATTAAAATTTGTTAAAAACATATACTAACAATAAAACAGGAGTCGGAGGCTACGAGATTAAAACCTCATCTCTCAATTGTGAGTTATTCCGGGAAGGCCTGCCGAAAGAGATCCGTCTTTACTGCTTTCTTAAAAGTAGCAAGAGTGGTGATAAGACGGATCTCATCCGGCAGGCCGTTCCAAAGTCTGGGAGCGGTAGCGGAGAAGGCCCTCTGGGAGGTCTGAGACAGCCTAGTTTTTATTGGCTGTAACAGATTCCTCCCAGAGGACCGCAAGGCACGGGGGGGATCATACGGGGAGAGGCAGTCCCTAAGATAAGATGGACCCGAGCCATGTAGGGCTTTAAAGGTTAAAACCAACACCTTGTACTGCGCCCGGAAACTAATCGGCAGCCAGTGGAGGGATTTAAGCACCGGTGTTATGTGCTCCCTCCGTGATGTTCCTGTAATTAGCCTGGCTGCCATATTCTGAACCAGTTGTAGTTTCCGAGTTAGGCACAAGGGTAGCCCCATGTAGAGTGCGTTGCAGTAATCCAGACGTGAGGTTACCAGGGCATGTACCACAGTTTCCAAGTCCCTCATGTCCAGATAAGGGCGCAGCTGGCGTATCAGCCGAAGCTGATAACAGGCGCTCCTGACCACCGCATTCACCTGACTAGTCATGTGAAGCGATGAATCAAGGAGCACCCCCAGACTGCGAACACAGTCCTTAGAGGAGAGTGTGACTCCGTCCAGGACTGGAGACTGTATTCCCAGATCTGGTTTTGGGCCTGTCACCGCAAGTACCTCCATTTTGTCAGGATTCAACTTCAATCTGTTTTTCCTCATCCAACCCATTACCGCTCTGAGACAGTCATTAAGAGGAGAGGCGCCATCTGAAGTCTGAGTCGATGATCTGGTCATGGAGAGATATATATCTGGGTGTCGTCAGCGTACTGAAGACACCGAGCTCCATGCCTCCGAATGATCTCCCCCAGTGGCTTCATATATATATTGAACAACATCAGGGACAGGATGGCGCCCTGAGGGACACCACAATTAAGCTCGATTTTAGATGAGCAACTGTCCCTGAGCCTCACCCTCTGAGATCTGCCCGAGAGGAAGGAACGGAACCACTGAAGAGCAGTGCCTCCAATTCCTAACTCTCTCAGGCGATCTAAGAGGATGGCATGATCTATAGCAGGGGTAGGCAACCTTTCCCCTTTAAGGGCTGAGGGACTTCAGCTCCCAGAACCCCAGGAACTATTGGCCAACATGAGACTATTGGCCAACATGGCTGAGGCTTCTGGGAGCTGAAGTCCCTCGGCCCTTAAAGGGGGAAGGTTGCCTACCCCTGATCTATAGTGTCAAAAGCTGCTGAGAGATCCAAGAGCACCAACAAGGTCACACTACCCTTGTCGATACTCAAGCGGAGGTCATCGGTCAGAGCAACCATGGCAGTCTCCACTCCATATCCTGTCCTGAAGCCGGTTTGAAATGGGTCGAGATAATCGGGTACTGCTGCTGCTTAATGATACAGAAAGGAAGAGCCAGCTCAAAAGAGAAAAAAGTGGCTGATCTTAGCTCTGAAGGGAAGTGAAAGAAGGATGCATTATATCTGGGAGTACACCCTCATTTATTTGCCCCTTATAGCTGAGACCAGCTGCATTTTTCTCCTCTGATTTGTCCCTCCCCCCTTCCCCCCACTGGTAAGCAGCAATGGGGCCTGGACTGCTGCTGAACAGGATGTGGAGCTGTGCAGGTGGAGCAACCCAGAATCACGGCTATTTATTTATTTTTGCATATTTGCAAGCCGTTGTAGTCTGGAACTGCCACTCTAACCATTTATTTCCTGATTCTACAAGGTTTTGGAGCAGAAATGCAAAATTATTGGCTTCCGTTTGAATGCATAAATTTTCAGACCACGACAAAGAAACCAGACTACAGATGCTGTTATGCAGATGGGAGGAGAAGCATCAAGAGTAAGTTAAGTCCAGGGGTAGGGAAGTGAAAAGGTTCCACTATATTAATATTACAATAAATTAAATTAAGATAATTAAGTTTACATTTACATTGAAAAGAGGAAATGTTTTAGTTAAGTTATGTTAATGCCGTACAATAAAACCAGAATCAATATGCAGTATTGATAAATATTATTTTAAAGAAGCAACAACCAACAGGACCGATTCTTATATTCTCAGTTAGAAATATTTAGGAGAAACATACCATTCACAGTGATATTAGCTGTCCTCTGCATCCTCTATGTCCTGGTGTGTGTCGGCATCACTTTGCTACTGATCAGCTCCTATTATCTCCCCAGTTCCTCTTCTAATTACCTCATGATTTACTTCCATTTTGAGTGATGTACTTGGAACAACTGGAAACTGGAAATAAAGGCATTTCACATTCACAATATCATTCAAACGCCTAGTACAGTGTTCATTATTAGACAAAAAAAATCAAAAGCAACCAAGAAAAAATTCTAGGTGATGGTTACCAGAAAATGATGGTCCACATTGGCTGAGGATCATATCCATACAACAATGACTGGATATACTGTTTGGTGGAAAGAGCTGCACTTCACAAGTAGGTCTTCCCCCTTCCTATACTTACCTGCACTTAATTAAAACATATAAAGTTAAAATTAATAAATCTGTTTGGAATCCTGTAGTTACATACGCAGACATGGATTCTGATTATGCCTGTGCATACCTTTTTAAGGTCCTTGCAAAAGAAGAAACATAACACCTCCTTTATGCTTGGATTATCTGAGGCAGCATTTGTGGGATTTGGGGAATTGTAGTCCTTCAAAGTAACTTGTCCAAGGTCTCAGCATGAAGATGAAAAGATAATTGTATTTCTCTTCTATGTCAGCACCACTGTGATCTTTCATAAGGTGTTCCATAGTGTTTCCTAATTAAATTGCAATTTAAAAAATCTGCATGAAAAATTATATTTAAAAATGTTTTTGAATACTTACTGTATTTCTAATTTATTTTTCTCAAAATACTTATTTGCTTAAATATTTTACCCTGAAAGGTATATTTTAATATGCATTTTGGTACATTTTTTAACAGAGCCAGCATGGTGCAGTGGTTTGAGCATTGGACTACAGGTCTGGACACCACAGTTTGATTCCCCACTCAACCAAGGAAACCCATTTGTGACCTTGAGGAAGTCACACATGCTCAGTCCCAGAAAATCCCATGGTTAGGGTTGCCATGAGTCAGAAACAACTCAAAGCACACAACAGCAGTAGCTGTAGCAGCAGCAACAACATTGTTTTGAGCTGACATTGTAAAATTTGAAAAAGTGTCTGAGCAAAGAATGATATTGCAAAATTTGGATAAGTATGAAAATGGACAATGCCTGCTTTCCTCTGTACACATTATCCCAGGTCAGGAGGTCAGACTAAGCCAGTTTACTTTACCTAAGTAAACCTCATCTAGAATTATGGCATGACACAAAAGATGGGACACATGGCATGACACAAAAGATGGGAGCATAGCACTATGTTCCCAGCAATATCGGGCAATAATGCGAAGATATTCACATGATGTCATGCAACGTTGCCATTATCATGCAATTATCCCATGAATAAAGAGGCATAAATAATCATGCCACTTTTTATTCAAGTGTATTATCCTGTTAGATAAAACAGTTAACATTTGTCCCCCCCCCCCCAATGTTTTGGACTTTCCAATATTTCAGAATGTTAGACATTTGATATTTTTATTATTTTGTTGCATCATCCTTTGTTGGTTACAGAAGCTTCATTCCAGTATTGTCTTTAGCTGTTTTGCTTTTTTAATTGCTGTGTTTTCAGAAAGATGTGGGAGAATCATACCCAACATGTCTATAGTTCCTATCATTGGATGAGAACAGTGTGTGAACTACAAATGAGGTGCACAATCTCATTATCCTTGAAAGCAATAAAAGTGCATATACACCCTCCTCTCTCTAGTGGGAGAGAATGATATTGAATCCAAGCTTGCTCCACTGACACTTCTCACTTTTTATACATAAGTAGCACTTACTTCTTATGGAAGCACAATAATCCTATGGACTTGTGTGCAGTGGTGTCACTAGGGTTGGTGTCACCCCAGTGCAGTAACTCATGCTATCAGTTCCTGACTGCCTGGCACACACCCCAGCCAGGCCAATAGTCCCTCGGGAGTAGATCAGACTGTTGTAGAAGAGAATGGCTGGCCTCCTTTGATATGACCCATGGATAAGTCGAGGATAAAACTTAGGGGACTATAAAGAAGGATGGAAAGGGGAAATACCACTTCCCTCCCTCCTTCTCCGGACGTCTCCCGATGGATTCCCAGCTGCTGGAGGAGAGGTTCTAACATCAGATTGAGAAGGGAAGCAAGTGGATTTAAATGGAGAGTTTTTTTCCATAGGAAGCAAGGTCTTGCAAAAGGACTAAAGAGAGAAGCAAATGGATTTAAATTGGGAGTTGTTTCTGTAGGACGGAAGGTCTTACAAAATGGACTAGAGAGAGAAGCAAGTGGATTTAAATAGGTAGTTTCTCCCATAGGAAGCAATATCTTGCCAAACGGACCAGGGAGGGAAGGAATTGATGTTAAAAGGAGATTGGGGCATCAGGCTTACTTATTTTAGGATCTTTCTAAACATTACTGGTGTATTGACCTGTATATAAGTCAACCCAGGATTTTAGGGTCAATTTTGGGGAATAAATTTCTCAATTTATAGTCGAGTATATACCATAAACACTGCACAACCAATGTTCCCTTGCCAACATCCAGCTAGTCAACATCCATTTTGAATTGTAGTGTCCAGAAGTGGATACAGTATTCCAGGTGAGGCAACCTTTTTGAGCTGGCGGCCGGGTTGCTGTTCCTCAGACAATTGGGGGGTCGAAGCACCAAAAATAAATAAATAAATAAATAAATAAAAATAAAACATTTAAAAAATATTAAAAAATATTTAAAAATATGCATGCACACTCTCTCAGCCCCAGAAAAGCCATGGCAAAACCCCTGTGGAGATTTTGCCAAGAAAACCCCAAGAACAAGTAATAACAACAATAATCAATATCATCATGGCAGGCGGCGGCGGTAGCAGGACCGGCCTGGGGCCGGTCCAAAGGCCTCGGGGGGCTACATCCGGCCCCCGGGCCTTAGGTTCCCTACCCCTGATCTAGACACTACTGATGCAGCCCAGAATCACATTGGCTTTTTTAGCTGCACATCACACTGTTGACTCATGTTCAACTTGTGGTCTACTAGGACTCCTAGATTCCTTTCACATGTACTGTTGTTAAGCCAGGTCTTCCCCATCCTATATCTGAGCATTTCATTTTTTTTTCTGCTCAAGTGTAATACCTTATATTTCTCCCTATTGAAATTCATTTTGTTAGTTTTGGCTCAGCTTTCTAATTCATTAAGGTCATTTTGAACTTTGATCATGTCCTCTGGGGTATTAGGTACTCCTCCTAATTTGGTGTCATCTGCAAATTTGATAAGCATGAATAAGCACATGCTGTAATGTAATAAGCACATGCTGTAATTGTAGTTTTGGGAGACATATAGCTTTCTCTGTCAGAGAACTCTGGTGCAACAACAAACAACAATTCCTAGAATTCCATAGAACTGAGCCATGACAGTTAAAATTGTGTCAACCTGGATTATTTCTGCAGTGTGTATGCAGCCTATATCATATTGTGAAATAAGAACAGACCTCAGAAAAGGAAGATTAAATGACTAGACTGAAATTCACCCAAGATTCTTTAGTGAGATGGACTGCTGAGTAAGGATTTGAGCTTTGTTCACCCCTGTGCCAACTATTAGATGCAACCACTCTATATTGTCCCTTTATTAGGAGAGAGACAGGATATAAGAAAACAACAACAACAACTACTACTACTACTTCACAGGTTTGCATCCCCAGTTACTATTTAGACCACAAATCCCAAAATCTCTGACCATTAGCCATTTTGACATAGAATACTCGGTGCTGAAATCCACAAACATCTGAATCAAGTTGGGAAACCACTTATCTAAAGCTTGAGGGTTCTGATAGGCTTGGACTCCTAAACAACAACAACAACAACAACAACAATCATCATCATAATCATCTCCTCCTCTTCCTCCTCCTCTTCTTTCTACTCCTTCTTCATTTATATCTCATCTTTTCCCCAATATTGGATTTCAAGGTAGCTTACAGAATATTAAAACCAGAACAGTTCAGAAACATACAATGGCATCAATATGTATGTATATTGAAGCATATTATACAAAAGGTATAAAAACATTTTTTCACTGAATTAAACAATCTATAGAATTAAAAGCATTTAAAAATCATTAAAAGACAGAATATAAAAACAACAAACAACCCAACTGTTAAAAGCCTATTGCAGTCAGTTCCTAAACCCCTGCTGGAATAGAGAAGTTTTCACTTGCTGGCAGAAGGAGAGCAAGGAAGGAGTCATCCTAGCCTCCCTAGGGAGGGAATTACAAAGTCTTGGAGCAGCCATTGAGGAGACCCTCTGCCTTGTGCCCACCAAACATGCTGGGAAGAAGGTAGGACTGAGGTGGTCATTTAGAAATAATGTTGAGTAAAGAGATCACAGTGCATGATTTGCATGTTTTCCAAGAGCTGAAATCTGTTCTGCCTGCTCCATCTGCAGTTAGAAAGCCATCCAGACTTTCTTCCTCTCCACATCCATCTTTCATTGCTAAGTGATGGCACAATGCCTGGACAGCTGAAGATGTTCAAAATCCTTCCTCAGTACCCTGACAGATGACTGAACGAAAGAGCCACCTGTTGTTGCTGTTTTCTTCATGATATTTGGAATGTGGGAAATTGCACTGTTTCTTGCATGCCTTCTTTTAACCAGCTCATGCTTACTATTATAAACAGGTAACATTTTATGCTTTTCTTGTTTAAAATGTTTATAAATCACTCTATGTGCAATAAAATCAGTTTGAACAGATTAAAAAATAATATGGTGTGAATGATTTAGATTCACTAAAATACCGGTATATTAAGCAATTTGACAGGGCAGTTTTAAATCTGTCAGAACAATTTTAAGAAAATTTTAAGCCATGTACATGTGCAAATTTAGTTGAAATAACAATCAGAACCATTGGCAATAATCTTTGAGAATTCCTGGAAAACAGGAGAGGTCCCAGCGGACTGGAGGAGGGCAAATGTTGTCCCCATCTTCAAAAAGGGGAAAAAAGAGGATCCCAACAATTATCGTCCAGTTAGTCTGACATCAATACCCGGAAAGATTCTGGAGCAGATCATTAAACAGAGAGTCTGTGAACATCTGGAAGATAATTTCATAATCACAAAAAGTCAACATGGGTTTCAGAGAAACAGGTCATGCCAGACAAATCTGATCTCTTTTTTTGATAAAATTACCAGCTTGGTATATGAAGGGAATGCTGTGGATATAGTATATCTTGATTTCAGTAAGGCCTTTGACAAGGTTCCCCATGACATTCTTGCAAGCAAGTTGGTAAAATGTGGGCTAGACAAAGTAACTGTTACATGGATTTGTAATTGGTTAACTGGTCGAACGCAAAGGGTGCTCAACAATGGCTCCTTTTCAACTTGGAAAGAAGTGACCAGTGGGGTGCCACAGGGCTCTGTCCTGGGCCCAGTGTTATTCAATATCTTTATTAATGACTTGGATGACGGTATTGGGGGCATAGTTATCAAATTTGCAGACGACACCAAATTAGGAGGAGTAGCTAATACCCCAGAGGACAGGATCAAAATTCAAAATGACTTGAACAGACTAGAAAGTTGGGCCAAAGCTAACAAAATGAAATTCAACACAGAGAAATGTAAGGTACTGCACTTAGGGTGGAAAAACGAAAAGTACAGATATACGATGGGGGACACCTGGCTGAATGAGACTACGTGTGAAAGGGATCTAGGAATCCAGGTGGACCACAAGTTGAACATGAGTCAACAGTGCGATGCAGCAGCTAAAAAGGCCAATGCAATTTTAGGCTGCATCAGTAGAAGTATAGTGTCTAGATCAAGAGAAGTAATAGTGCCACTCTATTCTGCTTTGGTCAGGCCTCACCTGGAATACTGTGTCCAGTTCTGGGCACCACAATTCAAAAAGGATGTGGAGAAACTGGAGCGTGTCCAAAGGAGGGCAACTAAAATGGTGAAGGGTCTGGAAAGCAAGCCCTATGAGGAACGACTTAGGGAGCTGGGGATGTTTAGCCTGGAGAAGAGAAGGCTGAGAGGTGATATGATAGCCGTGTTTAAATATTTGAAGGGATGTCATATCGAGGAGGGAACAAGCTTGTTTTCTGCTGCTCCAGAGACTAGGACCCGAAACAATGGATGCAAGCTGCAAGAAAAGAGATTCCACCTCAACATTAGGAGGAACTTCCTGACAGTAAGGGCGGTTCGGTAGTGGAACACACTCCCTCGGAGAGTAGTGGAGTCTCCTTCCTTGGAGGTCTTTAAGCAGAGGCTGGATGGCCATCTGTCGGGGATGCTTTGATTGGGAGTTCCTGCATGGCAGGGGGTTGGACTGGATGGCCCTTGTGGTCTCTTCCAACTCTATGATTCTATGATTCTATGATTCTAACAGGCTCCAAAAGCTTTAATTAAAAAAACCCTGTGTTTTTACTTGTATTGACATTGGTGTTCATGGGGCTCGTAATGGTGCTACAGCAAAGTAGGCCCTCTCTCACAGAATATGGCCAGCACTGTTGGCCAACAGACCTCATTTCTTGGGCAGATATATCATAAAAGGGCATCTATTTTAGAATGGATGAGCCTTGGAGTGTATTTACTGAATCCCTTTATGTATTAGCTACATTTGTGTTCTGGGCCTCTTCTGCACTTCAAAAATAATTCAGTTTGACACTGCTTTAACTGCCATGGCTCCAACCTATGGAATCCTGGGATCTGTAGTTTGTTGTGGCACCAGAGCTTAGATATAGAGAAAGCTAAATATCCCACAAAACTACAACTTCTAGAATTCCATAACATTGAGCAATATCAAACTGCATTATTTCAGCAGTGCAGATGAGACTGTTCTTCCTCAAGTGAGGGGGGTTGCAGACTGCCAGAAATAGTGTGAATTCAGTCCACTTTTAGGGTTAGGGTTAGAGTTAGGGAACCATGGGAACTGTATTTTATTGTGGCATCCGAGTTGTTTGACAGAGAAGGCTCAATGTCTCAGAAAAATAACAGTTCCCATGATTCCCTAGCACTAACCCTAACCCTAAAAGTGGACTGAATTCACACTATTTCTGGCAGTCTGCAACCCCCCTGAGTTAACAGAGGCTTAAATATTCTTCTTTATTCCCATTTTATCCTCACAAATTTGCAAGATAAGTCAGGTTAGGAGAGAATGACTAATTCAGGGTTGCCCAGTGACTTTCATGGTTCATGGGGACTCAAACCTGGCTCTCTCAAATCCCAGTCCAGCATTCTGACTATTACACTATACTGGCCCATCAAAGAAATCAGTCTTTTATTCTAAGATTCATGTCATCAAAACTGTAAATACAAAAAAATAAAGATAGAGCTATATATGCATGTATGTACACACACACACACACACACACACACACACACACACAGAGTTGTCCCTCCCAATTCACAGGGGATCATTCCAGCCTCTCCCCCCCCCCCCCCCGCAAAAATGGCGGCTCACAAATATTTGAGCTCCATTTAAAGTAATGGCTCACGCACCCGTGGCACATGTGTGGAGCTACATGCAGGCATGTACTTTTAAAATATAGCCCTTGTCCCTCCCCATGAAGAGTGAGATCACAGACTCCAAGTCCACGAACAGGAAGGGACAACTGTATATAGAAATGGAAAACCAATATAAGCTCCATTTCTATAAATAACGCAAAAATCTTTGCTTTGTACAAATTGTGACATGTGTTCTTTGGATTTGAATCAAGAAGTTAAGGTGGAACTGTGTGGACTGTTATCAGATATATTGGTATAATGAGCTTTTTACTGAGGTAATTAAAATTTGTTTATAATTAATACAGATGAATTGGTTCCTGCACAATAGTAGTTAGGAGATTAACAAAGGCCACATTTTGGCAACAGGACTACATTCCTTTCCAAGAACTGTGGGATTTTATCCAATGAATGTCTGCCTAACCTGGCTGATTCTTCAGAGATGCCATATGGTACTGGTATCCATTACATTTCCCCCCCTAAAAGGCAGCCATATGACATAACTGATCTTCAAAACGTTGTCAGAAGGCATTACCTGGGCATGCTGTGAGCTGATTCTTCTTTTTAAAATTCTAGCAGGCACAGGGGCTATTAATTATGAGCAAAAGAAATGGCACACAGACATGCTGGAAACTTGGCATTCATTCCTCTGTTCTATTAACTGAACATCTCAAACTGCTCAAGCTAACAAGAACAATTTTATCTTCCCCTGCCACCCCTCAAAATATTTATAACCTCTCCTGACATATATATCTGCCACAAATTTCACAGTCTAATTAAGTAAAAATATTTCAGTGTACCTTATTTCCAGGTATCTTGTGTTCCATCCATAGATTTGTGTACTCAGAAATAAATCCCAATGCATGTAGTGGGGCTTACTCTCTAGCAAAAGTGTAAAAAAAAAAGTGCACTGCAGCCTGAAGATGTGAGTGTTTATTGGGAACTCAGTTCAATTGATGCTTCCTCCCAGTTATCAGTTGTATATTTTTCTGAATTTATGTGAATAATAATATTGATCTAAACTAAACAGATCTTTGGCTAAGAATTACTTATGTGATTCTGTGCAGAACTTTACTGATGTATTTTTTATTGTTGCATGGGGGGCAGAGCTTGAAAGCTGCTGTACAGAAAAAAAGTAATTAATTACAGTTATAGTTAATTCTCCTGCCTCCCCACACACTCATGTAACTAGTTATGATTATATATTTTTTAATGTAAAACATTGGGTGAGATCCTATCACACGATTGCAAAATATAAGTCTCTGCCAGTATACTTATAGGATGAAGCAGAGGAGATGGAGGCTACTTTCACTATCTGGCTGCTTCCCCCACTGTACAGTAATAGTGATGGGCTTTGGAGTACAGACCCATTTCCCTGGCCTCAGACTGGGGGTGGGTAGGTATTGAGCCTATCATAATTCCTCTGGAGGATGGAGAGAAGAAAGATCAGGCTTTGCCTCAGTGGTGTCACTAGGGTTGGTGTCACCCAGTGAAGGGATGCTGTCGGCTCCCTCTGACTCACCCACCTGCCCACCAGCTGCAGAAAGAGGGCAGTTGAATGGGTGGGTGGATGAGTTAGTGGACTACCCTATCCTCCCTTCCTGTGAGGGCCAAACCAGATGTTCACCTCCCTCTGGGTTTTCACCAAGTGCAATCTGCACCCCCCCCATGATGCCGCTGCTCTACCTCCAACATAAGGCTATTCCTTCTCTTTCCATGCTCAAAGGCAGCCAGAATGAAGCCAAGAGCACCTGCATAGCCTGGTCAATGATTGACAAAGTAGTGCTAAACCCAGACAGCACACAACTGCTGTTGCATGTTAAGATTGGGATCTTGTGGAAGGAGATACTGAAAAAGTTCATGTGACAGTTTACCTGCATATGTCACCAATTTGATGTTGGCCATTTTGACAGTGATCCTTACAACATATCTGTATGGTTTGTTCATATATTATTAGCTTGTTACCTGGGGAGGGTGGGAGTATGGAAGAATTAGGCAGCTTCTTCATGAAACAAATGCTGGCGTTTGGCAGCACACCCCTTGGTGTCTTCTGGGGCGGTGTCCTCTGAGCTTCCAGTCATTCCCATCCACTCTAACCATGACTGTAATGCTTGTTTCTTATTGAGTTGGCCTGTCTTACAAGTTGCATTCTGCCAACAATTCACAGGCAAACCCATTTGGAAAGGCCTGTGCTGAGTCAGGAAGGAGAAAGGCAGACAGCTGGCTTATTGTAACTCAGGAAGCATTGTGCAAGTGGTGTGCATGGCTCTGGTACCATGCCATTTGCTGGTGTATAGCTGCTCATCGTCATATTTTGTGAAACAAACACTGAGAGGGACTTCAGGCAGAGCACTGTCAGAGTGTGTGGGGGTTGCAGACTGCCAGAAATAGTGTGAATTCAGTCCACTTTTAGGGTTAGGGTTAGTGCTAGGGAATCATGGGAACTGTTATTTTTCTGAGACATTGAGCCTTCTCTGTCAGACAACTCGGATGCCACAATAAAATACAGTTCCCATGGTTGCCTAACTCTAACCCTAACCCTAAAAGTGGACTGAATTCACACTATTTCTGGCAGTCTGCAACCCCCCTTAGTAAAGTGTACACCAGGGGTAGGCAACCTTTCCCCTTTAAGGGCCGAGGGACTTCAGCTCCCAGAAGCCTCAGCCATGTTGGCCAATAGTCCCATGTTGGCCAATAGCTTCTGGGATTCTGGGAGCTGAAGTCCCTCAGCCCTTAAAGGGGAAAGGTTGCCTACCCTTGGACTACAGCATAACTCCCTGAACAATTTCTGCCAGTAGTTTGACACCACTGATGCAACATGGAACCCTGTGGGGCCTCATAGGTAGCTTGTCATGTGAACAAAGACTTGCACCTGAGAAGCCCCATGAATGATTTGAACGTCTGCCTTTCAGCATGATTTGAACCATCACAACAGCTTATCCCACCAAGCATACAAAAGGCCACTATAGTTTAGAGATGGACAACATGTAGCCCTGGGGCTCACCAAGAGCTTCTTTGTAACCCTGAACTGTCCAGACTGCCTGGAATGTTATTTTTCTAGCAAAGAAAGAGTGAACTAGAGGCCTTGAACAGCAGAATTTTACCTTTTAAATAGAATTTAATGTTTAATATAAAAATATTTATTTTTCAAAACCAAGTTTTCTGGGGCATTTTTGGAAGTCTTTGTGTTCCCCAAAGTGTTCTTTAGGCAGAAAACTGTTTTCTAGGTTTGCAACAGTTGCCCACCCCTTTCTAGCATTGACAGCTGTGAACTGTGAACATTGTATAGAACCATCAACAGAATAATTTTACTATATCCACCAGAGCAAGTATGTTATGGCTAAAATGCCTTCAGGATACTATGGAGGTTGGATTTTTTTTCTCCAGCTGTCTGTGATGAAGACAGAAGATGTGGGATATGTTCATTGTAAAAACATTACCCAGTCCAGATCTATTTTATTTTCCATCATTCCGGAGCTCAAACATGTGCCCTTTCCAAAGGGCAAGAACAATAAACAAGTCCTGACAGAAACAACAGTGAAGGATTTTGCTAAAAGTTTCCATTAGTTTTGATATTTAATTTTGGTATAGAATGTTGATGCTGAAGAGGTTGGTTATCTGTGTTAGGATGCATTTGTCTGGAGGACCTGATCCACTCAAATCCTGCTCAGTTTAGGACCAAGAATACACTGCAGTAAAAGTCACTGAAAGTACAAATCATAGCTTTATTGGTGATCATTAGATGTGAAAGGATGCAGATATACAAAATATAAACAACAAAAATGTTCTCAGATTCCTTTGCCCAAATGCTGGCACACTTTCAAGTAATGATGGCCCAAGGATCTGCACTACTAGACATTAGGTTATTCTCCTAGCTCCAGAGGGGTTATCAAGTTCTTGGACAAGGCACTGATATTTTCATTCCACAAGACTGGGCAGATGTGGGGTTGGATACTGTCACAAGGTTGATTTTTAAAAATCTTTAAGGTGATATTCATTGTCTTGTGAGGGGTGTAGTTCCCCATATTCCTACCCACCCAAATTGATTCCTGTTCTCAGAGAAAGACCTTTCTATCAGTCCTAGGACTAGTAAAATCACTCTGCCTTTAGGCTTATCTTTAGGTTTTCCTTTAGGCTTAAAGCCTTTTTCCTGAGTTATCTGAGCTACAAAACAGTGAATGTGGACAGTTAAATTTGAACTTTAAAGGCGATTAGACAGCACATAATGTTGGTCTTAAAAGAATTTCACAGGCTGCCAATATGCTTCTGGCCTGAATTCAAGGTAATATCTAAAGCTATAAAAGGCTTAAAACTTTGATACACCTTCCCTATATGTCCCTCCCCAAGGATTGGGATCTGCTCGGGGCATCCTCCTCTGTGTCTCACCAGTGAGGTAAATACACTGTGTATTGTCCACCAAATGGTAGACAGGGCCTTCCTAGCCATGGCAGTCCAATTGTGAAATACCCTCCCTTTGAAGGCCTGCTTGGTGCCAAGACTAGCTGTTCATCTAAGGGGGGTTGCAGACTGCCAGAAATAGTGCAAATTGAGTCCACTTTTAGGGTTAGGGTTAGTGCTAGGGAATAATGGGAATTGTTTTTTTTCTGAGACATTGAGCCTTCTCTGTCAGAGAGCTCTGGTGCCACAATAAAATACAGTTCCCATGATTCCCTAACCCTAATCCTTAAAGTAGACTCAATTTGCACTATTTCTGGCAGTCTGCAACCCCCCTAAGTCTTTGGGCCTCATTCATTTCCCTGAAATGTGAATGCATCTAGTTTAAACTTTTAATCTTTTAAATCTATTTTAACTTGCTAATTATGTTTCATATATTTATTTAAATTATTAATATGTTTATATAAATTATTATTTTGTATTGGTTTGAACTGCTTTAACCTGATTGTTTTAACTTTACTAGTTAAGCTACACTGATCTTTTGGTATAGGGTGGGGTAGAAATAGAAAAGGAAGAAGAAGAGGTGTAAGATACAAGAATCCCATTACAAATACGCCTCACAAATCTTCTGCAAATGCAAACCAAGACACAGGGCTCTTAATCCATGTGTTTATGAATCCTGCACAGATTTTACAAAAATTGTACAAATATGAGATTTCAAGAGAAGAAAAGCTACATATATTTTTCTTGAACGTTTTCTGTACAAATAATATTTTTGTGAAGGAATCAGGGTATTATTATTTTTATAACATACACATTTTCTGCCACCAAACATGTTTTCTACAAAGGGAAACCATGTGCATTTTTGTACAAATGAATTTTCCTCAATGAAGATCTGAAGAACAAAGAATCTCATGACTGTTCTCTTTTTCCTCAGTAGGGACTCTTGAGTGTTAATACCCTTTTTTTGGTCAACAATGCACACATTAATCATTATTTTTTGTATCCCCAGAATTCACTAGTGAATTTTCTAGCATCTCCCATATGATTACAGTTTTTAGGGTTCCCCTGTGGAAAGAGAATTCTTATTAAACAAATTTATATTTCTTGTGAAGATATGCCCTTAAGTCACTGTGTTCTTATGTATGCTCCACAAATATTATTCCCACTGTCTTAACTACTTTGGAATGTTTGGTTATGTAGTTGGAACCTGAGTCATAAGATGTTCTTCTTGGCATCATTTCCTTCATTTACTTAGGCATTCCTGTATCAAATTTGATCTTGACCATTTAGGTCTGGTATGCTCACCCTATAAAGACATAGGCAGACAAGAAACTCTTGACAGGGTTTAAGGTTAGAAAATCCTCTGTCAAGTGCAGTTGGCTGCAAGTGTTTAGAGAAGAAAACTTATTGGTTGGTAAAGTACAGTAGCCCAAAGGAATATTTACAGTGAATCCCTTCAGGCTGTTATTATTGAGTTCTGTTTTTACTGTTAGCTTTATTGGAGTTACTGTTAGTTACTGTTAGCTTTATTGGAGTTATTGCTAACAAGCTATAATGGGCAGCTTCATAGTATAAGCCAGTCCTCTTAGGTTAACTGATTTGGGGAACTGGCAATGTTTTTCCACAGTCTGTTAGGGACTAGTAGCATATTTGTGGCCATTGGCTACATTCAGGGTGGCCAGATGTCCTTTTCTAGGACATGTCCTACTGTTCAACTTTCTATCCAGGAGGAATTTCAAAGTGTTCTCCATTTTCAGCATGACTAACAAAGCATGAATTTACATTTACATTTTCATTTTTAGCTTTTATTTTGTAACATCTTAGATTTTCCTTGAATGTTCTATATTTTGTGGTGCCTTGTCCTCCTTTGTGGTTATGATATCTGGTCACCTAAGCTACAATTGTGTCCTTTTTTTCTTGGCAGTTTGTGGTTTGTGGACTGGCACCAGTCCATGAACCACCTTTAGAAGCACACACACACACAAACCCTCTCTGTCCCCATTCTTCCTACTGTTTTGGATACTAAAACAATCTAATTAAACCATTTTGGTTCAAAGCATATTTAAAAACATATTTTGAAACTTTTTAAAAATGTAGTTGTTAACAGGTTTTGACTTGACCTCAGCTCATGGCAACCCCATGAATGGGACATTTCCAAGATCCCCTGTCTTCAGCCTCTCTGCTTAGCTCTTGAAGGTTCAGGTCTGTAACCTCCCTGATTGAGTCTAACCATGTGGCTTATAGCCTTCCTCTCTTTCTACTGTGTTCTAACTTGCCTAGCATTTTTGCCTTTTCTAATGGGTTATGCCTTCTCATGATGTGGCCAAAGCATGACAGCCTCAATTTAGTCATCTTGGCTTCCAGGGAGAGTTCAGGCTTCAACTCTCTAGGACCCATTTGTTTGTCTTTTTGGCCTTCCATGGAATCCTCAGAACTTTTGTCCAGCACCACATCTCAAATTAGTTCATTTTCTTTCTGTCGTCTTTCTTCATCTCTCACATCCATACATGATGATTGGGAATACCATGATTTGGATGATCATAACTTTAGTGTTCAGTGTTATATCTTTGCACTTTAGGATCTTGTTTAGTTCTTTTATCACTGCCCTCCTCATTCCTAGTCTTCTTTGGATTTCTTGACTTCAGTCTCTTTTCTGATCAATGTTTGATCCAACATGTGGGAAATTTTGACTATTTCATCATCTAGGATGAATTTGTGTAGGTATTCTATGGTCATTATTTTTGTTTTCTTAATGTTCATTGTTAAGCCTACCTTAGACTCTCTTCTTTAACTTTCTTTAGTAATTGTTCCAAATCTTTGTTCATGAAAATAGATTTTAAAGGGCTTATAGATAGGTTTATAGATAGATAAAGACATGCAAATATGGCATAGAGAGATTCACCCATTTCTACATTTATGACAGTTCAAAGATAAGCCTCTTATCTTGGGAGAAGCAACATGTCCATGATTTCTTACCCATTTCAAACTTGTCTGTCCATTGATTATTCCTGGTAAAAAGAGCTAGAGGTCAACAGCTTAAGTAATCAACATGTGGTAGCAGGGGGAGAAATTGTGTGAACTCGTTCTTAAAATGTGTAACACCAGCTCTCATTCGGGAAAGCAACAACAATGTAATGAGTTACTGAACCATATGTGAGGCTCCATTGATAAGACTGTTCTAAGGCTAGTATGGAGCTAGCATGGTGGTGGAGAGGTTTAAGTGTTGGACAAAGGACTTTATCACACCAGGTTTGCAACAATTGTGTAAGTCTAGGAAATGCAAAATTCCAGTTGGGGACAGTTATTATCATACAGCTCTTCCAAACTGCCACGGTGCTGTTTCTATCTCAGCGTCTATCTTTCACATGCCAGCCTCCATAGCCCCATCTCCCTGTCCTAACCCTTTCCCAGAATGCATTTTGGTCTGTATTTATTTTTATTTGTAACATAATTGTGCAATCATGGCAATCCATTAAGTAAATAAATAAATAAATAAATAATAGAAAAGAAAGGAAATTGGGAAAAAAAAGATAAAGAAAAATAGCCTGCTTGAGAATAGTGATGGGGATGGAGGAAAGGGAGAGAAGAGCATAGTGACTGCCTACATATCAGAACTCACATGTGCAACAACAGTGGAAAGCAGCGCAAATGGGAGTGAGAAGAAGCACTCTAGCAACAGATGAATTACAGACCAGCTACTGGACAGACACATTATTGTGAGATAAGGTACAATACTATGCTGATCTAATTGCACCTTTCAAGCCTCGTGTGAGTTCTAGGACTCATGGAAACCAGGGTCTGAATGTTCAGTCAGCCACTGAAGCCTTGGCAAGTCATATTATCTCAGTCTAACAGAAAGGCAATGGAAAATCTCTGAATAAATACAGCAACTTTATTTAAACTCACTGAGAAAACTGTATGATGGGGCTCCATAAGTTAGAGTAAACTTGAAAGCATACAGCAACAACTAAGGCCATTGGTTACCTAAACATAGGTGAAGAATTTGAGAATCGATTTAGTATCATGTAACCTTCAGTATAATTTCATGCAGACCTAATTTCAAACCAATTGTGCAGATTTGGTGGTTGATGGGGGAGGGAATGAAAGAGATGGGGTGGCAGAGAGAAATAAGAAATAGAGAAAAATGAGAGAGAGGGCAACCACACTGTATGCCTTACACCAGTTTCATAGCACTTTAACTGCCATGACTGCATGTTGTGGGATCTGGAGATTTGTAGTTTGGTGATGTATTTAGAATTCTCTTTTGGGGTTGTTTCCCCCCAACCTTGTGTTGTTCTGTTCAGATGATACAGGCCAGAACCCTGTATCACCCTGGATCCTGACAGACCAGACAAAAATCTGGTGAATGTGGCCTGATCCTGGAGTAAACAGCCTTTACACCAGGTCATTGTGTTTGTTACAAACCCTGGCTGTTTAAATGACACCCTGTGCTTCTTATTTTTCTGCATAATCACTTCTACTGAGAAGCCCCACCACCACCACCATGACTAACATGAAAATGGGACTCCTGGCCATGTGAGTGCAGCTAGGCACCCCATTTCCACATCAGATACTGTGTTGGGGGGCTTCTCAGTAGGAGCAATGGCATGGTAAGGTAAGGAGTGCCATCTGGTAGTGGGTCTTGGGGCGATGTGGGTGTGTAAACACCTGCCTGTCCCTGCATTGACCCAAGGACCAACCTGAGTTAGCACCCAGGTCAGAATAGCATGGGCTTACCCCATGTTATCCTGCCCCACGTGCTCAGCCCCTTAGAGAGCATTAGTGCTGTTGATCAGGGGAATTCACTAAACTTCTCTTGCAGAAAAAGCTAAATACCTTAGCAAACTCCGAAGCCCAGGTTCCATAGGATGAAGCCATATCAGTTTAACTGCTGTTAAACCAATATAGGTGTTTAGTGCAGATACAATTAGAAAGCAAGGGAGGAAGGAGGGGGAGATATAAAACCCTGGCAATTTGTAAATCCCACCCAGAATACAGCTCCCAGAATCCCTTTTGCTTCTTCTTCACCCAGTAATAACTTTGACCTTGTCCAATGCTGGCATGTAGCCTTTGACAGAAGAAGGCTTCCAGTCTTTTTCTGAGACTATGTTTTGAATAAGGAGACGAATAGGAAATCAGCAGCAGCCATTCAGTACTGGTATAACTGGCAAAGAACTGTGAATGAGATCATTTGAGAAAATATTCCCAATGAAGCTCGGTCTCTAAAGGGAATTTGTTCTTTACCCTTTCCCCTGTCTACACCAACCAAATATAGCAACATTCCACCCAATCCTTTGCAATGAAAAACATAATAAAAATCAAATAGTTGTCTCAGGATAAAAATAGATACTCAGCAGCAAATACAGGTCTGGGAAAATGGGTTCTGCTCCATTGCTATAAGAAGTGTGTGTTGTGTGTATTAGGGGCAGAGTCTAGATGATAGCCCTTTTGTAATACAGCTTCCAGAATCCCTCAGCCAACATGGCTACTCTAGAATTCTGGGAGTTAAATTACAATGTTGACCTTGTTAAATTACAATGTTAATAAAAGATATGGAACAAGATTTGTAGAGATGGGAAGGCTTAAAGTTGAGTCTCTGGGGTAAGGTAACCATGATTAAAATGTACATTATCACTAGAGTTGTTTATGAATTCCTCTCCTTCAACTTAGCAAGTATTTTCAAAAATTAAATACATTGTTTAAAAGGCGGGGGGGGGTATCTCCTCTTAGAATTCTAGTAAAAAGGATGCAAATTTCAATTAAAGAGAGTTTGGCCTTCCAGATCTTCTCACATATCCTTGGACATACTTGTTAGCTGGTATTTATTCTTGGTCTTCTATTCTTAAAG
The DNA here is from genome assembly GCA_026167975.1 of Phrynosoma blainvillii. Taxonomy (NCBI): domain Eukaryota; kingdom Metazoa; phylum Chordata; class Lepidosauria; order Squamata; family Phrynosomatidae; genus Phrynosoma; species Phrynosoma blainvillii. Next base: position 39,342,321 of record JANUYF010000004.1, on the reverse strand, counting down.
TGAGTAGCCTTACTGGAATCTTCATTGCTAGCACCTTCATTTAAATGGGCAGCATTTAGCTTTCATATTATTATTATTATTATTATTATTATTATTATTATTATGAGAGGGCGGGGAGAGAGAGAGAGAATACTTTGCAAACAATTTCAGATGTTAGAAATGAGTGGCAAATATTGTCTCATCAACTATACAGTAGCCCACCCCCATATATTTGCAGGGGTCAGGGGCTTATCCCCCCTACAAAAGTGGAAAAAACTTAAATATAAATAAAAAGCATGAATGCTATTTTTTAACCTGAGAGAACAGTTCCCTGGGAATCTCTAGGTCAGGGGTTGGCAACCTATGGCCCGTGGGCTGGGTGCGGCACGTGGAGGCCTTGGGACTGGCCCGTGGCCAGTCCTGCCCCCACCGCCACCGCCACCGCCCTGAGCACTGTGCACAAGCGCGGGCACCATTTTGGAAGGCCACAGCACTCGTGTGCTGGGCGAATTCACCCGGAGCAGGCGCTGGCGCACATGTGCTGCAGCCTTCCAAAATGGCACAGCGCTCACGTGCATGCATATGCATGCGCACGGCACTGTTGGGGCTTCCAAAAGGGCACCCCCATGCGCACGCATGTGCACGATGGCGGGCATCATGTGCATGCGTGTGTGTGGGAAAAGTGCATGTCCGTGCAAGCGCAAGTGCCTGCCCGGCTCCCGCGCCATTTCCCCCCCTCCTGGCCCCCCGGCAACAAATGTTGCCGACCCCTGTTCTAGGTTCTCCAGATTGACTCTGTGGTTGACTTATTTCCTGCACTTTGCAAATCTCCCTATAGCCACATGGCCAGAAGGAGGAGGAGCCTGCCTGCAAAAGAGATCCTCCCCACCATATACCATCTTAACTGAAGACTGAAACAACATGTAGGCATCTGACTATCATCTCCAATTATTTTTGACCTGTTTGGTTTGTAACATCTTGCCTGATGAAGAAGCCCATGGAGCTTTGAAACCTTGCAACAAATATATTGTGCATTTTGGTTGGCCAATAAAGGTATCACTTACGGATTTTTGTTTGAATTTGCTAAATGGTTAAATGACCATGGTAGCTACCCTGAATGTTTCCAGCAGAGGTTCATAGACTTTTGTTCGAGAACCTAGAACCTAGAAATTCCTAGAGAGAACATATTAATCAAATCTGCCAATCATCAAAAGGAAACACGTGAATGTGGCGGGCTGATGTAGTTTGATCCATATACACATGCTTATGGGAGAATGAGGATTTGAAGATCCATAGGAAAAGATTTTTATGGAAGATGTGGGCAGATAATGGGATTGTTACCTGAAATCAAATACTTGGTGGGGATGATGAGTTTCTGCCCCTTTCAATGCTTACAAGAATGAAATGGTAATACTTACATAGGAAACATTTGCTACATTCCACATTCAGCTTTGTAGCCCTAAGTGCTTCTGAGGTTCCCTTAATATTAGAAACATTGATTGTGGCTAAACAAGTACCTAAACTAACAATGTAAATATATAAACTTCTATTACCAGTAAATAAATAAGATGTGTGAGATTTACATCAGGATTCGCACACAGAATTGGAATGCCCAGTTGTAGCTAATCAATGGTTAACTGTCTTAACATCTATAACAAGTTTGAGGATAGATCTTCGATTATGTCTTATACAGCAGAAATTACTGGTTTGGATATATTGGTTACAACAGCATCTTTAAAAGCATCTTTTAAAGAAACGGTTAATGAAACTGGCAAATTGTTGGATATTTAAAAAGACTAATGCCTCCTTAATGCGTATGTTTTGGAGCCGTTCTGTATTTGCCTCATTCTGGGTGCATGTAATTAGGCAGATAGACTTGATACTAGTACGCTCTTTAATGTTTAGACATGTGCATGTTCTTTTGATTTTTTTTTTTTACCTGTATCTTGGAAATTAATGAAAGGCCAGTGGAAGTGGATTTCACATACCCTTTTGACTGATTAAAAAAAAAAAAAAGATTGCGACTTCAATACTAGAAAGATAACTTACCTCCACCTGTGATTCAATGGACAGAAGACCTAACAACACTTGCAACATTTGAAAGAATGATGTAAAGATGAAAACTATAAATGGACTTATATTTGGACAGCTTTTATGAAAGCTTATTAGCAGCATGGTTGTTTTACTCTTTTTGTGTTTTTATTTTTCTGATTTGTTATATTGTAATATCATTGATTATATTGAGAATGACATCCTTGTGTATGTCTACTATCCATTGAGAAAAAGAAATATTTTTAAAAAGTTTGATGGTTTAAAAGAGAAAGAGAGAGATTGTGGTGGTGGGGACTCCATTGGCACCAACTGAGCTTTTTTTGTTATTATTCCCAAGTGTCTGTAAATTTTTAATTTTTAAAAAAAGATATAGAAGTTTTAAATACATGGGCATAATGCCTTTCATGTGCTGCATATGGCCTTCCAAGGCCATTTTAGTGCCCCCAGGGCATCTGGAGGGGGGGGTAATTTTATTTTAAAAATTGCATGCAAATACCTGTCATAATCTAGACTGGCATGCATACTTATGCTGCATTAGGAAGAAAAATAGATACACATCTGTATACTGCATGTTTAAGGTAGCATGGTATCTTGATCCTAATTCTGTCCTCTGCTTTCCACTTTGTAAAAATTCAAGATAGAGGGAGAGAAAGGTGAGAGCAATAGTCAGGGAAGGGTTAAGCATTCCCTCCCACCACTTCTTTTCAGCATATATATGGCAAACCAGGTTCCCTGGCCTGTGTTTGCATGCCTTTCATTGAATGGTATGGTTCAGTTTTCAAAGGGATCTAGTAGCACCTTTCAGACTAACTGAAAGAAAGCAGCTGGTAGCATGAGCTTTCATAGACTTGAGTCTACTTCCTATGCCTTTGAGGCAGTAGACTCAAGTCTACAAAAGCTCAAGCTACTTGCTTCTTTCTATCCATTAATCTCAAAGGTGCTACAAGACCCCTTTGCATACTGATTTTGCAGACTAAGGGGGGATGCAGACAGGTGGCCCTGGGCCACCTTGGAAAGCGGAGGATTGGGGCCGAGGTTGGCCCACACCTTGGCTCCAATCCTCCCTTTTGCTGGCCTGGAAAAGAGCGGCGAAATGCCGCTCCTTTCAGAGCTGGCAAAAAGGACACCCCAAGAGCCGCCGTGTGGCTCTTCTGCACCCCTTCAGGTGCAGTGCGTCAAGACGTTACACCAGGAGAACGTTCTGATGCCATGTGCCATGCGTAATGGCACATAGCATCAGGACGTCCTAGGGGAGGGGTTGCAGAAGCCGCCGTGCGGCTGCCCCTCCACATCCCTGCCCCGAGGATGCCGCAAAGGGCCCATCTGCAGAGGCTCTAACATGGCTATGAGCCTTTACAGACTGCCAGAAATAATGCAGCTTGAGACCACTTTAACTGCCCTGGCTCAATGTTAGGGAATCATGGGAATTGTAGTTTTTTCTGAGACATTGAGCTTTCTCTGTCAAAGAGCTCTGGTGCCACAATAAGTTACAGTTTCCATGATTTCCTAGCACCGAGTCAGGGCAATTTAAGTAGTCTCAAGCTGCATTATTTCTGGCAGTCTGTAGAAGCCCTATGTCTTTGAATTATACCACAATGGTTCAGTTTTGTTCTAGTATACTAACAGAAGAATAAAATTTATCACTTTTCTTAATGGCATTCATATTCATCAAATCATTGCAGCTATTTTCTTTGTAGCCTATTTGCTGGTGTGATATTTCAAATATAGCTTCTTCTTTTAAAAAACAAAACAAAACTATCCTGTGCTTCCGATGGTATCTTCTTTTACTGAAGAAGACCCAGAAATATGTGAATCACAGACAGGCAATTAGGCATCTAACAGGACAAGAGCCATTACAAAGTTAATTACCTGTGATTATCTTACAAAGGGAGAGATTATATAGCTAAATGACAAAAGAAGAGTGTTCATGGAAATACAAAAAGATGCAGCACTATAAGCTGAAGAAAAACAAAGCCACCCATTGTTAAGTTAGAAATAGCTTACTTCCATTAATGTTTTCCTACATTGCAATAATACATTGCCCACTCATTTCAGCTTCTCATTTGGGCCATTTCTCCATTATGTGTTCCTTTTCCCTTTGGTCCTGAAAACTGGAACATAGGAACATAGAAGTAATCTATCCTGTTGTTAACTCTGATTGGTATCAGTAGAGCAGGATTTCAGCCAAGATTTTTTCCTTATTCTACCTAAAATTAGTTTTCCAGGATTTTACTCAGGATCCTTTCCTTTGCCTACCAGCAGTACCCTGGAATTCCCTTGATGGTCTTCCATCCAACTGCTTACCAGGCCTGACCTCCTTGGCATCTGAAATCAGATGAGACTAAAAGTGTATTCATGGTAGTATGGTGATCCCCACCCCCCATTGAAGTGGGAGCTTAGAAAGCTGGCAGCATAGAGGTGAGGTGTTGTTAGAAACATGACTCTACTGTTCACTAGGGATAGAGAATAAATTTATTGGGATTCTCTTCTCCAATATATATAAAAATTCATTTTCTACATTCTGAGACTGACAACAGGATGGACCATATCTTTCTTCTGGAATGTGTATATTTCTTACTTCAAAAATGTGTATATTTCTGCAGATTGTGATGCATTTTGACAAAGAAGAATATAATAAAATAATAATAATAACATTTATTTATACCCCACCCCTCTGTTAAAAATAATATGTGTGCATTCAAACAATACACATGAAAAAAATGTACATGCTTGGTAAAATGTGTACATACATGCTTTAGTTGCTGGGAAAAATGTGTTTAAAAGGATGCATTGATTGAAATTTGTATAAAATGTCTACATTTTCAAAGAAACATGAACCAATTACTGCCGTCCCTCAATATTTGCACTTTTGGGATTCACGGATTCAATTTTTTGCGAGTTCCTAGCTCTGTGTGTGTGTGTGTGCACTCTTACCTCTCCATCCTTCCCAGACTTTTCCCCTGTGGGTGAGGAAAAAGATGAGAATGGAGGGAACAGTTGAGAGGGTGGGTGCACAGAGATAGGGAATCGGGAATAATTGAGCTCCCTGAAACCTTGGGATCGAAGGAAGAAGAGACCAGGGTGCCCTCCTTGGTCTGATCCCAAGGTTTCAGAGGGGTCCCCAGACCTCTTGGAATTGAAAGAAGAAGTGGCTAGGGTCCTTGCTCTGATCCCAAGGTTTGAGAGGGTGCCCCAGACCTCTCTCAAACCTTGGGATTGAAGGAAGAAGTGTCCAGGGTGCCCTCCTTGCTCCAATCCTAAGGTTTGAGGGGGTCCCCGGACCTCTCTCAATCTTTGGGATCAAAGGAAGAAGCAGCCAGGGCACCCTCCTTGCCCCGAACCCAAGGTTTGAGATCCAGACCTCTCCCAAACCTTGGGATCAAAGGAAGAACCAACCAGGGCACCCTTCTTGCTCTGATCTCAAGGTTTGAGAGGGGTATCCGGCCAGCACACACTCCCCTGTCTTTCTAGTGCCTCAGACAGCTTGCTAGAGCTGTTTGAGGCTTTGGGAGGGAGATGCTCACGTGCACTAGTCCCCCCTCATTATTCACAAATTTTTCAGATTCGCGAGGGTCCTTCGACCATGACCCCCACAAATCTGGGAGGAAGACTGCATGCACACACAATTCCAGGCAGAACTAAATAAATTCTCCCAAGCTGATACAAAGCAATCATGCCAAATGTGATTAAGAGGGATGGTTATTTTTTACAGTGCAATCACTCCAAATATGATTAAAGGGAATGCTGTTGTTTTTACAAAATAAACAAATAAGCACATCAACAATTATTTTACCTCTGAAACCAGCCATATATTTGTTGTCGCCCCATGTTTTGTTTTGTTCCACCTGGCAGGAGTCTATAATTTAGCAAGCCAAGCTTATCCTGCTTGATGGTTAGGTATCAGATTATAGTTGTGTCAAGCACAAGTCCAGGTTCAGTGCAAGAAAAGAAGGTAGAACTGTTGTAGTAGGAACAGAGACATTGCATAGGGATGGGGTGATCTAACATGTTAATTCAAGCTCAGTGGGTTATATCCCCTTTGTTTACTTTCATCTGGCAGGAAAAAAAGTAACATAAATTTGATTCACAATTGTGCATCACTTCAGAGCTGCCCCTGGTTTGATCAGGAATGCCTCCTGGTTACCCAGAGAGTTGCAAAATGAAGTCACATAACCTCCAAATGCAAACAAAAATGAGATGCGACATGTAGACTATCTCTAAAAAGTGACTTGTGCACATAACCTAAAAGCATAAATGACTTCACCAAGATTTATTGATTCATGTCAAGGCATCATTACTTTTCAAAGTGTGAAAAATGATCATATATTTATGACCTGCCGACTGAAGCTGTTTGGCGAATTAGTAAAAGCTCTGGAGAGGAGCAACATAATTGCATTATCATAGAATCAGAGATGGTTGTCAATTTGCCCCCATTTAGCTTTTCTCCTTTAGTTTGTTAAAATGAAGGTGCCATACGTTGGTTGAATTTGCTAATACCCTGATGAATGAGGTATTTTCCCACTAGACTCACTACCAGTATAAACAGTGAATTAGGGATGATAGGTCATCAATCATATCTCCTTCAAACAGATCCTTGCTCTCAGAATACTTCTTACATATTAACAGGTCTTAAAAAGTTATCAAAGAAAATCTACTGATGAAAAGCATTTGGGCAGAGTTAATTCACAGCTTTTCTGCTGCAACAGTCCATTAGTGGTGCTCCTTGCATAAGGGAGGAAGACTTTGAGGTATGCTATTTGTATCAGAGCCTGTCTTTCTTTAATATTAGTTTTTATATATTTTGTCTTTCAAATGTCATATTCTTCCAAGAGTGCTTTCACTTAACATCAGTCTGCCACTTTATCTTATTGGATTTTGATATCTGCTTCCATTAAATTTAAGCTCCGTATCATGTTTATGTAATACCATAAAAGGTTTCAGGAATTTGATGATTGGTTATAGATTGCCACACTAATGTCTTTGTTAATTCAGCCATCCTTATGACAGTATTGTTCTGTTGCTAGTTCATGGAGAATGAAAGATATAAATGTTAAAAACCCAATTATATAATATAATTAATATAACAAAAATATAGTGTACCTTAATGGACTACATCATCTGCAGAAATACTTTCAATTCGTGAAGTAAAATTACCAAATACTTATTGAGATTAATAATTAACAACTTAAAACAAGTGTAAATCAATAACTCGGTAATTCAAATTGAAACTAATCTGCATTTTGGAAATAAGTGGGAAGACAGAAATGCTTCCTTGACTGAAGGGAACACGGAAACTAATGCAGATCATCAGTTAATGTTATCTTAAATAGTTTGTCTTGGATCTGCTAGTAGGGTAAAACAACCTGTTATTGGAAATTAAAAACACAGAAAAAGAACAGGATAAATGTTCTAATCATCATCATCATCATGGGTAAATGAAGTGTTGTTGTTGTGTGTTCTCAAGTCATTTTTTATTTATGGTAACCCAAACACAAATCTATCCTTGGGTTTTCTTGGCAGGATTTGTTCAGAGGAGGTTTGCCATTGTCTTCCCTTGAGGCTGAAAGAGTATGACCTGGCCAAGATTACCCAGTGGATTTTGAACCCTGATCTTCAGAGTTGAAGTCCAACACTCTAACCATTGCACCACACTTCTAGAATTCAGTAGATGTAGTTACACTGAGAGCATAACAGAAGTGGGTCTTAACATATATGGGACAACCCCAATATTGATATTCTCAAAATATAAATCGGTAGATATAAATATAATATTTTAAAATGCACCACAAAACCAGGGCAATGGTTTAATGTGTAACTGGACACATTTTGTGCAGTAGGAAAATAAAATGTGCAATAAGACATAGATTTCTCTTCAGTTAGCAATATGGGCTTTAGTTGAGAACAAGGTTATTCCTTTAAACCAACACGTGGTGAAAACAAAGAAATGGTAAATAAAAAAATTAATGTTATTTTTCAATCTTCATAACCTTATATTAATAATGTATAAATGGGACAAACTATCTGCCTGATCCATCTGTGATCAAAGAGGATAAGTATATAAAGATATATGCAACTTGTTTGGATTGAGCTGCATTGCTGAAGGCATCCAGGACGTCTTTTGCAAGATAGCCACAGAATTTACTGGCACCTAGAAAGCCCTGCTTTTTATCACTCTTTCACACAATTTTAGCTCTATGATTCCACTTTAACTGCCATGAAAACATTATATGAAGTCCTAGGATTTACAGTTTAGAGAGGAGTGTTTAGCAATCTCAGTGACACAGCTCTAGTGTGTCATCAATCTATCAATCCCTGGATTCCATAGGATAGAGCCATGGCAGTTAGAGTGGAATCATAGGGTAATTGTGTGGTGTGAAAGGGCGACTGATTTTACACCATAGTGTAAATTCTGTCGATTCTGGTTCAGTTCACAGTGTCATTGTACCTCAGAGACAGTGGCACCAGCATGCCTTTATGAAGTTGTCTCTGAGAGTTTCTATGATGCCTGTCATAGAAGGTCATGTGAAATAACATGTGGTGCTGGGCAGATCACAGAAGAGTGGTTCCTTGGTAAAGGCCTTCTGGCTTCATGGGCAAAGGGGGAGAAAAGGGGTTAGAATAAACCCTGATAAAACTAGACAAAGTTTGCATCAGAAATCAGCATGAAGCCACAAGCATTTCAGGCTTGGGAGGTGGGATCTATGCCGAGGGGAAATGAGTAGCTTGAAGACCTACATCTCAAACTCTCAACCTCTGAAGCCAATTTTTCTTTAACAAAAAGAATCCCTTAATCTTCAAGAAAGAAAAAAGGTTCAATACTTAATTTGTTAAGCTGGGTCCTATTGCTAGAACAGTCTCATTGGATTGATACAAGTAAGTGCTGACTCAGTATTCAACAATTGGTTCAATGAGTCACTGAGTGCAGCAAGTATTGTTTTACCTATGTACTTGGAAAAGTCTAGTATTCCTACTTTTTACAGTGGCTGTTTACTGAGTCTGGTAATAAGACTCAAGTAATAAATGTGTCTCGAGTAATAAACTGAAAGATTTAGTTAACACCAGGATGACTTTCCACATAACTTATTTATTTATTTATTTATTGGTTAAGTGAAACTGCAGTGGAATAATTTTTTTTTCTTATTTAATAGCTGAAATAGTAATATTTTTCAATAGGAAACACATCGTCAAAAAGGGGAAAGAATCTCTCTCACACTTTTGGTGGGTGGGATTGTTTTTTTCTTTTTTCTTTTTTAAATTGAAAACAGAAATATAAAATACATACATCAAACATTTACACAATACACAATGCTTATTTTCTTTCTGTTACAATTCAAGAAGTGAGGAAAAAGAAGACATTTCCCCCATTATATCTCATTTCCTTCTTAGGTGTCTCTCATTGCTAGTAGCTCTGCATAGCGTACACCTTCATTCTTTTCTCATTGTTCTTTCATGCACTCTCTTACTCCTTTTTCCTTCCCCTTCCTTTCCTTCTTTTTACACTCTTTCTGAATCCCCTCTTTTACTTCTTATCTATTACCTTGTACCCTCCAACCTTCCATTCTTTCTCCTTCCTTTCTCAAATTTACCTACTCACATTCCCTCTACCACTTACTCAAACCTATCTACATTTCAGAAAACCATCTTCTGCTCTTCCTTCATACAGTTAGTAGAGCTTGTTATTATGTATAGGTCTTCCATTTATCATCAGTTGGCACCTTTACCTAAAAAGAGAAAAACTTTTGTTGGATCAGAACATAACAGCATTAATATGACTATTTACACTAACACATAAATTTACAAATTAATAATAATAATAATAATAATAATAATAATAATAATAATAAAATTTATTTGTATACCGCCCAATGGTTTCCCAATCCGGGCGGTTAACAGCATAAAAACAGTACAAAAACACATCCATCCCACCCTTAAAACAGCATTAAACAATTCCAATTTAAAATCAATAACAACAATACTAAAATCAATTAGTTCCAGTTCCAGTAACCCCTTAAGATATTTTAGTTTTCCGCAATAGGGGAACCAGGTACCACAGGTTGGATGTATAAAGTATAGAATCACCCGAAGTTGATTATCTAGTCCGGAAAGGCCTGCCGGAAGAGATCCGTCTTTACAGCTTTTTTAAAGCTATCCAAAGATGTGAGCTGACGGATCTCATCCGGCAGGTCGTTCCAGAGCTTGGGGGCAAATACAGAAAAAGCCCTCTGGGAGGTTGTAGAAAGCCTCGTTTTCCTTGTCTCCAAAAATTTCCTCCCAGAGGACCGGAGAGCGCGGGAAGGATTATACGGGAGGAGGCGGTCTCTGATATAACTTGGACCCAAGCCATTTAGGGCTTTAAAGATAATAACCAACACCTTGTACTGGGCCCGGAAGCGGATAGGCAGCCAGTGGAGGGACCTCAAAACCGGAGTGATGTGGTCCCTCCTAGATGTTCCAGAAACAAGCCTGGCTGCCATATTTTGAACTAATTGTAGCTTCCGAACCTGGCACAAGGGTAGCCCCATGTAGAGCGCATTACAGAAGTCTAGGCGAGAGGTTACCTATTCCCATCGGCTCTAACTATATAGATTGGGCTCTAACTATATTTTTAAGGTCCTCCTATTTACTAAATACTTTATTATATCATTTTCCCCGATAGCTATTTACTGTTTCCTACTTATTCTTATTACTTCTTTTAACTACTTACTTATACTACACTTTTAATATGTAGGAGAGATTGTTTTTGAAGGATACATAGCTTAGAGATACATGTTCTGAGGCCAAATTCTTCCTTTTAGAATTCTGGAGGGAGAGATGAGTCATGATAGACATTCTTCAAGACCAATTCTATCCCTTCCAGTGGAGGCTGATGCCTTTCACATCAGTGCACCACTCTAGAATTCACTCTAGACTGAATAGCAGCTTCTTGGAGCGTTTTTGCCAATAGTCTCAAACATTTGATCAGGAGGGCTTTAAAATGAGTCATGTTGGGGAGGGAGACAGTATCTTGGAAGGTATCTTGGAAGGCATCGTGGTCTGGAGATAATAGTCAAAGTGTTATAGAGGGAACAAGGCAAATGATGCAAGGGCCCAACAATGGGAAGAAAATAAAAACCTCACACAGGAAGCAAGTGGGGAGGACACATGCTCTTAGATGTCTCTACACTAATGCACAGAGCATGGGAAATAAACAAGATGAACTTGAACTCCTAGCACAACAAAGCAAATACGATATAATAGGCATCACTGAAACCTGGTGAGATGAGTCTCATGATTGGAATGTAGGAATAGAGTGGGATAACCTTTTTAAGAAAAATAGGCCAAACAGGAAAGGAGGAGGAATAGTATTATATGTCAGGGATGTTTACACCTGTGAAGAGATCCAGGACTTAAATCCTGGAAATCAGGTGGAGAGCATCTGGATAAAAAATAAAGGGGAAGGAAACAACAGGGATGTTATTGTGGGAGTCTACTACAGACCCCCAAGTCAGACTGAGGAATTGGATGATGCCTTTCTAGAACACATGACCACACACTCAGAAAGGAGAGATGTAGTAGTGATGGGTGACTTCAACTATCCTGATATTTGCTGGAAGTCAAATTCAGCTAATACTTCAAGGTCTAGCAAATTCCTCACTTGCCTCGAAGACAATTTCTTTGTCCAAAAGGTGGAGGAGGCAACAAGGGGATTAGCTATTTTAGATCTGACCCTAACCAACAGGGATGACCTGGTCAATGGGGTGCAAGTGGTGGGATCCTTAGGTGGGAGTGATCATGTTCTCCTGGAGTTTCTTATACAGTGGAAAGGAGAAGCTAGGCATAGTCAAACACTCATTCTAGACTTTAGGAGAGCTGATTTCAACAAACTTAGGGAAACACTGGGAGTGATCCAATGGTCAGGAATACTAAAGGAGAAGGGAATTCAGGATGGATGGGAGTTTCTCAAAAGGGAGATACTGAAGGCACAATCTCAAACTGTTGCAATGAGTAGGAAAAATGGGAAATGTCTCAAGAAACCAGGTTGGATGACAAAAGAACTTTCAACTGAACTAAGTCTTAAATGGGAGATGTATAAGAAATGGAAAAGGGGTGAAATCACTAAAGAGGAATTCATACAAATAGCTAGCACATGTAGGGGTAAAGTCAGGAAAGCCAAAGCGCAGAATGAGCTCAGGCTTGCTAGGGGGGTAAAGGACAATAAAAAGGGCTTTTGGGAGTATGTCTGTAGCAAAAAGAAGAAGAAGGAAATGGTAGCGCCACTGCTCAGAAAAGATGGAGAAATTCTAACAGGGGACAGAGAAAAGGCAGAACTACTCCACACTTTCTTTGCCTCAGTCTTCTCACAAAAGGAAAATGGTGTTCAACCTGAGAAAAATGGAGCAGAGGACACAACAGGGGAAATGCAGCACAGAATAAGTAAAGAGTAGTACAGGAATACCTGGTTTACCTAAATGAATTTAAGTCTCCAGGACCAGATGAACTACATCCAAGGATATTAAAAGAACTGGCAAATGTACTCTAGAGCCACTGGAAATAATCCTTGAGAACTCCTGGAGAACAGGAGAAGTCCCAGCAGACTGGAGGAGGGCAAATATTGTCCCCCATCTTCAAAAAGGGGGAAAAAGAGGATCCTAACAACTATCGCCCAGTTAGTCTGACATCAAGACCAGGATCATTAAACAGAGAGTCTGTGAACATTTAGAAGGGAATGCCATAATCACTAAAAGTCAACATGGGCTTCTCAAAAACAAGTCATGCCAGAATAATCTGATCTCTCTCTCTCTCTCTCTCTCTCTCTCTTTTTTGATAAAATTACCAGCTTGCTAGATGAATGGAGTGCGGTAGACATAGCTTATCTTGATTTCAGTAAGGCTTTTGACAAGGTCGCCCACAATATTCTTGCAAACAAGATAGTAAAATGTGGGCTAGACAATACGACTGTTAGGTGGATTAGTAACTGGTTGACTGACCTAACCCAAAGGGTGCTCAGCAATGGCTCCTCTTCATCCTGGAGAGAAGTGGGGTGCCATAGGATTCTGTCCTTGGCCCAGTGCTATTCAATATCTTTATCAATGATTTGGATGAAGGAATAGTGGGCATGCTTCTCAAATTTGCAGATGACACCAAATTAGGAGGAATAGCTAATACCCCAGAAGACAGGATGAAAATCCAAAATGACCTTAATAGATTAGAAAACTGGGCCAAAGCTAACAAAATGAATTTCAACACAGAGAAATGTAAGGTACTGCACTTAGGGCAAAAAAAATGAAATGCATAGATATAAGATGGGGGACCCCTGGCTTAACGAGACTATGTGTGAAAGGGATCTAGAAGTCCTAATAGACCACAAGTTGAACATGAGTTAACAGTGTGATGCCGCAGGTAAAAAGACCAATGCAATTTTAGGCTGCATTAATGGAAATATAGTATCTAGATCAAGGGAAGTAATAGTGCCACTTTATTCTGCTTTGGTCAGGCCCTATCTGGAATACTGTGTCCAGTTCTGTGCACCTTAATTCAAAAAGGATGTTGAAAAACTGGAGCGTGTCCAGAGGAAGGTGACTAAAATGGTGACGGGTCTGGAAACCATGCCCTACAAGGAACAACTTAGGGAACTGGGTATGTTTACCCTGGAGAAGAGACGGTTAAGAGGGTTATGACAGCTCTCTTTAAATATGTGAAGGGATATCATATTGAGGAGGGTGCTAGCTTGTTTTCTGCTACTCCAGAGAATAGGACAGATACAACAGATACAAGCTACAGGAAAAGAGATTCCACCTCAACATTAGGAGGAACTTCCTGACTGTGAGAGCTGTTACAGTCGAACTCCCTTGGAGTGTGGTGGAGTCTCCTTCTTTGGAGGTCTTTAAACAGAGGCTGGGTGGCCATCTGTTGGGGATGGTTTGATTTTGAGCTCCTACATGGTAGGAGGTGGGATTGGATGTCCCTCATAGTCTCTTCCAAGTCTATGGTTCTATTATTCTAGTAGTCCCTTCCATTTACAAAATGGCTAGGCCTTTCCTGTGTGTCCAGGAAAATGTTTTCTGGTGCACTGCATATGTCACAAGTGGTGGTATCTGTCCCTGGAGACTTTTCTGTGGAGCTGTGCCTTGGGAGACTAATCATCCAGTTGAAAGAGACCATCAGTACCATTTAATCCAACCCCCTGCCATGTAGGAATACATACCAAAGCACTTCTGAAGGATTACACCATGTTTAAAATCCTCCAAAGAAGTGAAGCCCACTATCCTCTGAAGCAGTCTATTCCATTGTTGAACAGGTCTTACTATCAAGAAGTTCTTTCTATGTTCAGGTAGAATTTTTCTTGTAATTTGAATCCATTGGTTCACATCCTAATCTTGGAAGCAGCAGAAAAGAACCTTATCTGTCTTCCATATGACATCCCTTCAAATATTTAAATACGGCTATCATATCAACTCTCAGTCTTCACGATGTTCTTCATACTTTCTTGGCCTGAGCAGCAGGATTTCAGCAGTTCTCAGGAATATCACTATACAGCCAGGCAGTGAGACAATTTAATTGCCAAAAAAGTGCAAATGTATTATTCAAAAAGCAGTCAAAAGAGGGGACAGATTTGCACTATACATATAAATATTGAAATAATAATTACTATGGTTTGAATTCAAATTCATCAGAGAAGGGGAAAAGGTGACCAGGCTGTGATTATGTCCCTGTGACCTGTGGGTATGTTGATGGGCAGTATTAAAGCTCTGTTCTTTGTTTTTAAACTGGGTTTGGGTAAGACAGTTTCAATAAAAGATTTGTCTCTCTAAAGTAGGACACGGGTCCAAAACACACTGTAGAAATAATCTAGCCTGAGACTGCATTAACTGCCCTGGCTCAATGCTAGGCAATTATGGGAATTAGTTTTGTGTGACATTTAGCCTTCTCTGTCAGAGACCTCTGGTGCCACAATAAACTACAATTCCCAGGATTCTTTAGCACTGAGACAGGGCAGTTAAAGTGGTCTCAAACTGGATTATTTTTGTTTGTTTGTTTGTTTGTTTGTTTTGGACCATAGTCAACCTAGTAAAGAGCCTTTGTTAATCCTGTGAAAATTCCATGAGACTTCATCTTTTATTGTGAAAAATATGTGACTATACATTTTGTTGCTACATTATAGATGTGTGTGCTAATCTGACCCTGCTCAGAGTCCAAGATCTGATGGGATCTGATGCCTTTAGGATATTGGGTAGAATCCTAAACATGCTGATGCTGAAAATCAGTTCTCCTGATATCAGTGGGTAGACCTTTCTACTAGGCAAAAGGGTGTCCCAGGATATGAGCAATCAAAGGGCCCAAGGGTAACTTTGTATCCCATGATATAGTTAATGAACAAGAAATCAAAGAAACAACCAGAAAACACAGAAATAAGTGTTATGAAACCAAGACATTATATATGATTCCTTAGGAGTGAGTTCATCTTCTTTTAGAGTGAAATATATGAATGAGTTCTAAAGGGGGCTGGGGGGGGGGCAGAGAAAGAAAGAAAGAAAGAAAGAAAGAAAGAAAGAAAGAAAGAAAGAAAGAAAGAAAGAAAGAAAATAATTGAAAATATGAGCTGTGACTAGGGTGGGCCAGATACTAATGAAAGTTCCTGCACCTTTAAAAACAAATGACCCTACATTTGTATCCCACTTTTTGTTTAAAACCCTGACATAACTAAAAAATTAAAACAATAAGGAATGTTGGAACAATACAACAGCATCACTAAAGCCCAATGCAATGCTTCAAAAATGGCAAATCAGTTAAAATAAGGACCCCAAGTAAAACATATATGGAGCAGAAACAACATCTAAAGTATTATTGGATTGAATACTTAATGTTTACCATAGGCCTATCGATAGCAGGTGGACTTGAGTGTCCTATGCCTTTGGGTACCAAATGTCCAAAGTTACAGATTATCCCAAGGGAAGTAGCTATAGGGATGTAATCCAAGAAGATGAAGGGAAGTACAGAGGGAAGGTCCCAGTCAGACCAGAGTTGTTACTTAAAAGCAGTAGTCAAAGTATCTGAAGCCAAAAAGGAATGAGACAAGGAGTAAACAGCAAATCATGATTCAGGATTCCAAGAGACAGAGGAATACAAAGAGCATGGCCAATTACAGAGGTTGAACAGGTGGGATGGGAATGACAGGTGCTTCAGTTACTTCTTCTCTCTTATGGACCACAAAGCACAGAAATGTCTCTTCAATATCTGTCAAGTTCTCAAGAGCAGAGAGCTGCTTCAGCTACCAACTTTTCAGACCTAGACAGGAAATTTTTTGGTGTGAGATCCAGAGCTACTAGATATTTGCAATCCACTCCTCTGCCTTGGATTCCAGACATCGAGTTATGACATTGTGTCAGTTAGGACTAACTTAAGATCTACTGGTTTGCTAAGTTTGGATCCAAACCATAATGAATAATTTCCCTCAGCAGAGTAAAAGCTACAAATAGAGTTGAAACAATGGGCCAAAATCTTTTTTTAAAAGGAAGGTGGTTTGGTGGTTTGTTTGTTTTTTTGATATGTGGTGGATGAACATGAATTAATTCTATACGCATTACACTTTTATTGAATCCTATACTCATTACACTTTTGACATATTTGATATTTGAGTTTATTTGTCTTCTATTTTTATCCTACTGGTCATAAAAGCAAGGAGATAAGATGTTATTTAAAACTCAGGGAGGTTTTCCATGGAACTGAGCTCTGTTTTGTAACCCTCAAAAGTTCTGCGTGGAGCAGGAGCTCTGGTTTGTAGACTGCCTGTGATTTCTTTGTTGTTGCTGTTGTTCCTATGTGCCTTCCAGCCACCTCTGACTTATGGTGACCTTATCATAGGGCCTAAGCAGACTGCCAGAAATAGTGCACATTAAATTGAGTCACTGCCCTGGCTCAGGGCTAAGGAATCATGGGAACTGTAATTTATTGTGGCACCAGAGCTCTCTGACAGAGAAGGCTCAATGTCTCAGAAAAAAATACAATTCTCATGATTCCCTAGCACTGAGCCAGGGCAGTGCCTCAATTTAATGTGCACTATTTCTGGCAGTCTGCTTAGGCCTATAGAAGGGTTTTCTTTTGGCAAGGTTTATTCTTCAACACTGAGAAAGTGTAAATTTCCCAAGGTCACTCCATGGATTTCCATGGCTGAATGTGAATGCAAACCCTGGTTTTTCAGAGTCCTAGTCCAATACTCAAACTACTCCTCCGCATTGGATGTTTTATCATTATTAGCTAATTATAATCATCACTGGTTGGCATCCTGATGGTGATATATGCAAGTGCAAATCCAGCTTACAGTTGCATATATTAGTTGCTGCACAGGTCAGGATTCTCCTCCCTTTGCAATGCACCCCAGGTTGGGAACTCTAATTTTAAACCAATGATTCATTTATATATTGATGTTTTGATTCATGATACAGTTTAGGAATAATTTGATGGCAGTAGGCCTCACCTCATTAGGGTGAGAAAAGACAGTAAGTTTGCTAGCACATGTTTGATTGTGGCTACTGTGTCGGCAGCCGGGGAGCTTCAGGGCTCACGCTGATTGGCTTTGTCACTTTCTAATTCATCAATCGGGCCAGACTCCCTGAATCATTTACCAGATGGGGCAGCTCATCAGTTTAAACACCTGATATGAAGCAATCCGTCATCTGATAACATGATCGTTTGGCTGCAGCTGGCTTGGCACTCTGCAGCCTGAGTACACATGTGATGGACTGGAGCCAGGGAAATGGGCTTAAAGGAGAGCTGTGTTCCCCTGATACAATTTACAGCCTTCCACTGGTCCATGGAACAGGTGGAGCATGGGAGAAAATGAAAAAAATTACCATGCATTGCAGGGATTAGAGAGCACACACTCAACCACTCCAGTTGAATACCAATCAGAGGACAACCTTGAGCCAGAAACAAATTTAAAGCCATCTGTGATGTAACATGAAAAATATAGATGTCTGCATATGCTAATAGTCCCTTGTCTTATCATATAGAAATAGGGCTTCGTAATGTTATCATTTCTGCTATGGTGATCAAGATTTTTATTTAAAACAAAACAAAACAAAACAAATTATTTAGCTGTGAAATTTATAACCTATCTGTGTACCAAGCGATGTTCATTTCAAGTGTGTTTGGTTTCTGAAGATAGAAACAGCGTGAACAGGAGAAAACAGTTGCTTCACACAAAAGGACACTCTCTAGGGATGTAGCTTGGATTGGGTTATTTGATGGTTCCCATGGGGAGGAGAGGAAAACCCCTAAACTTAGAAAAAAACTCTGAAAACCTGGGTGGAGCCTAGGGAGAAAAGGAAGCAAAGGTATACCAGAGAGACTTGGGATGAAAACACAAATTAGATGTTATAACAATGGAAGTGATTATCATAATGGGAAATCCAATTATACTGATTAAACTGTGGGTTGAGCTAACTTATTTTAGTGACTATGGTACTGACCTTTCTCTCTGAGGTCATGAATCAAGTGTATTGCAAGTCAAGATGCACCATGAGTCTGATTATATTAACTCTGTCCAGAGGCAGTAGGCAAGACATCTGAATGATACTATAGGGACACTTTTAGGGAAATATATTTTTATCTGCCAGAGAGGAGAGAGGAAGGAATTGTTTAAAAACATGGAGTAAACATTAACACCCCCCTACCTTTTTGCCCTTGGCTTTTAGTATGCTGAAATTTAAAATACTCAAAGAGAATATGCAGATAAAAGTTCTCCTGTCTTGAAGACACAATTCTTTTTACTAGAGAGGTTGAACTTCTATTTTGAGATTGAGTTTAACTGCAGACCTCATGGTTTAAAAGATATAGGGAATTTTTTGAGATTCCATGGTTCTCCTGCTACCCACCCACTGTCCAATTTTACCACCTATTCTGATGAAATATTTCTGAAAACATGCATGCTATTGTTGAATTGTATTTGGTCCAAATAAAGTATTGCACACTTTTTGTATTTTGTTTTGTTCATTTTTGTAACTGCTTTATCGTTGTAAATTTCTGTGGTGCGAGCGTTTGCTTTAATGTAATGTGGGATCCAAAAATGTGTGGCCTTTCAGATGCTATTGGACTGCAACTTCCATTATCCTTCACCATTGACTATGCTGGTTGAGGATGATAGGAGATACTGGTCTAACAACAGCTGGAGAGGGACATGATTCCCAAATGTGATGTACAATACTATGTTCAGATTAATCCTGATCTCGGTTGTCTGCTTTTCTACAACTTGGCTGCAATCCAATATCCATTAGTGTAAGCATATATATCTGCATGTGAAGATAGCCTGTGCCAACTCTAAGCAACTCCCATGCTGAATAGCAACATTGTGCAACACATGTTAAACAACTGAGTTTAACTGGCAACCTTATGGTTTAAAAGATATAGCCAAACATTTGGGATTCCATGCTTTTTCTTTCGACTGGATGCCATAGTGCAATGTACAATCACAGTGCACAATGTGAATGTGCAATGCACAATCACAATGCACAACATTGCTGTAGGCACATCTCCACTTCTACTACTATCAGCAAAATACATCTCTTGTGCCATGGTGCATAATTTGTCACACACATGTAAAGCAATTTACGCAGGGTATGTCATTAACATGATGATAGCACATAAAAGTCCTTTGCATTTAGATGTCTAAGTAAATTCCGATTTACTTTATATCCAGCTTTGTCTAACCGTCTGTTTTTCCTTCAAGGAAAAAGCCTAACTCCCCCTACACTCAGATCCCAGCCAAAAATAATGAATTGCATTGCACTAAGTTTAACCAACATGGCATGCACAAACAACATCAAGAAAATGCAGTCTTTTAAGTGGAATGTTCATTGCACATCTTTTGCTCTAATTTGAGTAATCAAACAGTTAAACCAATGGAAGCATATATTGTTTGACACAGTGACTAAACATGTGGGTGTTAGTTATCATGTTCATATTAAACTCATAATGCACCACAGTAAGAATCCAGATGTCCAGGTGGGAAGAAAATAGAATGAAGATCAGGCTATGGTATGTGTGATTTATTATGAACACACAAAGAATGTGCAATAAATACATGAACAGCATTCAGATGGAGCCGTTAGTTATTTGGTTAAAGAAATAAATGGGAGAGGACATAGTGAAACAGCTGGATGGTGCAGGGCAATGTGTGAAGGAAATGGGTGGAGGTAAGAGGAGATAGCAAAATGCTATGGGTCAGTTGTTGTTATTGTTGTTTGCCTTCAAGTTGTTTCTGACTTAAGGCAACCTATTATAAAGTGAACCTATTATGGGGTTTTCTGGGGCTGAGAGTGTGTGACTCGTCCAAGGTCACCCAATGGGTTTTCATGGCTGAACATGAAAACAAACCATGATTTCCAATGTCAGAATCCATATGTATGATTCTGTCATACTATGATGATATTAAGGAATGAAGATATGAGGGCATGGTGATTTGATGAAATAAAGCTGTATAGTATATGGATTATTGAGAAGGGGATATCAATTATGCTAAATCCAAGCTTGGGAAATAAACAGGAGGGGGAGATGGCCAGCGGTGGAAAGGAGTTGTAGTTTATGACCCCAGTTTTCTTGCCATAGATCAGAGCTGTGAAACAAGGATGATTTTCTTCCTGAAGGAAGATTTAAAGATAACACAGGAGGAGAAAGAGAAAACATGAAGGACCCTTTGATCTGGATCAAAGAGAAAATATCGAAGTTGTAAATGGTTGCTGGAGGACCATTTTTGATGGTCCAAGGGGGATCTTCTTCCGTTCTAACACTGAACCGGGACGGGAAACTTTCTTTCTTAATATCCAGAATAAATCTCTAATTTCTATTATGCTATGATGGTGTCTTGATTATTGGGAACTGGGTCCTTTGATCCTGACATCCACAGCTTAAAAAATTCTCTTGCGTCAACAACCTTAATGATGACATCATAATGGTGCTGAGGTCCAATTTGGTATGGGGAGGGGATGACTTGTTGACATGTTTAGCAATTTCTGCGAGAACCTTCTTGACATATGCTTGTGAGGGCGTGTCTTGTCCCTGATAGATTGACTTGGTTAAAGTCGATGATTACATCAGGTGTTAAGTCACGTGTACGGACACATGTGTCAAGAACGAAGTTATAGTCAAGTTAATAATGTATTTTGGAAAGATATTGTTTATAATCCTGTACAGATAAATAAAGTTGTGGCCATTTTCTTAACCAAAAAGACGGCGTGCGGACTCTTTTGCGCCGGTGCAAAGAACCCCCCTGATGCATCGGGAGGGGCTCTCTGTTGTGCCGGCCATCTTAGGAGGCCGACGCCATGATTGTCTGGGAGGGCAGGAAGTCCCTCCCTTCCTGCACCTCCCAGTTAATCAGGGGGATCTCGCAAGATCCCCAACAGCCCGCATAATCTCGCAAGACCGGTTGGTCTCACGAGATTTCGGGTGGGATTTGGGGACTGTTTAGCCCCTGGCTGCCACGTGGCAGCAGACATTCCTAGCTTGGACAGCCGAGTGACCCAACTTGGTCACTTGGCTTGGACAGCCGAGTGACCTGACCCAACCTACCCACCCTCATTCTAGCAGGTGGTTTCTTACTCTCAGGCTTTGGCTGGTCGCCTTTGAGGGCCGGGAAGGAATTTTCCCATAGTTATTGTAACTTGGGTTTTTCGCCCTCCCTGAGAATGATGTAGTGTGGGTTTACAGTATAGTATAATTGGTGCGGTTATTGTTTGTTATTAATGCACACATGTGTGGTTTTGTGAGTTTATTGCTGATTTTGTAATAACTTAGGACAGGGTATTTTGGTCTGTTATTGTGCAAATCCATTATAGGCTTGGGCCGGCAGGGACCCCCCTCCCGGGTATAATTTGGATATTTGAATTTACAATACTTGATTAGTTAATGGGGATGAAGGGTTTACATCCACAGCTTAAAAAAATTCTCTTACATCAACAACCTTAATGATGATGTCATAATTTGCTTACGTCATATATTTGGTGCTGACATCCAATTTGGTATGGGGAGGGGATGATTTGTTGACATGTTTGGCAATTTCTGCAAGAACATTTTTGACATATGCTTGTGAGGGCGTGTCTTGTCCCTGATAGTTAGTCGATGATTATATCAGGTGTTAAGTCACGTGTACGGACACATGTGTCAAGAACGAAGTTATAGTCAAGTTAATAATGTGTTTTGGAAAGATATTGTTTATAACCCTGTACAGATAAATAAAGTTGTGGCCATTTTCTTAACCAAAAAGACGGTGTGTGGACTCTTTTGTGCCAGTGCAATATCCATGTTCATTGCTTCCCTTAGTTTTATTAGCCACTCTTCTCTTTTAGGAATTTCTTGCCTCTTCCAGTATCTCACATATGTTATTCTCGCCATGGAGACCATGTACAATAATATATGATTATATTTTCTCTCTGTATCATCTTCTACTTCCTGTGTCATATTCAATAAGAATAGTTGTGGGCACAGTGGAATCTTTGTTTGTAGTATTTCAAATATTTTCTTATGAATTCTCTTCCAGAACTTCCTAGCTTTATTACAACTCCACCACATATGGTAAAGTGTGCCTCTGTGTTTCCTGCATTTCCAGCATTTGTCTGTTCCTGTGTTGTACATCACGCTCAGTCTACTCGGTGACAGATACCAATGGTGCCTCATTTTTACATAATTTTCCTTAAGATCTTGACATAGTGTGAATTTATTTGTTTGCCGCCATGATTTTTCCCAATTGTCAAGCTCGATCTTTTTTCCTATGTCCTTGGACAACTCTATCATAACTTGTTTTACAGTTTCCTGTTCCAGGTTCCTTTCAAACAATAGTTTATAGTATTTTGTTATATGGTGCCCTTCTTTGTCCATGATTATCTTATCCAATTCTGTCTGTTCTTCTTCAAAGCCCCTTACTTTCTTGTCCAAGTTAAATCTTTCCTTTAGTTGTAAGTAAAGGAACCAATTTATTTTCATTCCTTCTCCATCCAATTGTTCCTTCGATTTCAACTTGTATTCTTTATTTTCTTTCCTTATTATATCTTGATATTTAATCCAATCCATTTTGTCATTCTTACTACTATTAAATAGGGCTTCTTGAGGAGATGTCTAAAGTGGTAGTTTCCTATAAAATTTGTTTCTTGTTTTAGTCCATATTTTTAATAAGGATTTCCTTATATAGTGGTGTTCAAAGTCTTTATTTGCTGCTAGTTTTTCATACCACATATAAGCATGCCATTCAAATCTGATATTACTACTCTTGATACATAATGTTTTCTCTTCTAGCTTTATCCAGTCTTCTATCCAACTCAGGCATCTTGCATAGTAGTATAATTTCAGATCTGGTAGGCAACATCCTCCTTTTACTTTCATTTCTACTACGCTGGACCATCTAATTCTTGGCTTCTTGCCTTGCCAGAGAAATTTGGAGATTTCTTTCTGCCATTTATCAAAACATTGCTCATTGTGAATTATGGGTATTGTTTGGAATAAATACATTATTTTTGATATCACATTCATTTTTATTAAAGATATTCTTCCCAAGAAGGATATTTGTAATTTTTACCACTTAATTATATCTTTTTGTATTTCTTTCCATCTTTTACTATAATTATTTTCAAAAAGATCTGCATTTCATTTGGTTATTGTTATCCCCAAATATTTTGTATTTTTCACTATTTTAAATTTTGTCTTTTCAATAAGATGTTTCTCTTCTATCTTGGTCATGTTTTTTGTTATCGCTATTTTATCCTGATTTACTTTAAATCTTGCTACCTCTCCAAATTCATTTATATTATGTAATAGATCATCTGGGACTAATCTGCTAGAGGTCCCCAAGTCTCACTTTGTGGGGACCTCTCAGAGGGCTTTTTCCATTGTCGCCCCTTCCTTCTGGAATAAGCTTCCCACAGAGCTTCACTCCTCTGCATCACTAGTCTCTTTTAAGAAAAATCTAAAAACGTATCTATTTCAGTTGGCATTTCCATCTTAAGTAATGGTATTTTTTTTCTTTCTCTGCCCCATGTGTTTTCTTGTTGACCCCGGACTGTTTGTAACTTTTCCCCCCCCCCACACTTCTTGCCCCTGATATTTGTGATTTGTCTGATTCCTGTTCCTTTTCCCTGCACCGATGTTTTTAACCTTTATATTGTAGCAATTTTAACTTTTTTATTGTTTTAACTCTTTGTAAGCCGCTTTGTAAGATCATATCCATGGAAAGGCGGGGTAAAAATAAAATTTATTATTATTATTATTATTATTATTATTATTAGATGGTCTATGCTTTTATTAGGAACTTCTAGAAAATACATAAGGTCATCTGCAAATGCTTTGACTTTGTATTTAAATCCTTTTATTTTGTTTCCTTGGATTCTTTGATCTTCTCTTATTTTAGTAATTAATATCTCCAAAACCAATATAAATAATAACGAGGACAGAGGGCATCCTTGCCTTGTTCCTTTTTCTATTTTTATGGATTCTGTCTTCTCTTCATTGATTATTAATCGTGCTTTCTGTTCTTTATAAATTGCGTTTATCCAGCTGATAAATTTATCTTCCATGTTCATTCTTCTAATCACCTCTTGCATGAATATCCAATCTACCTTGTCAAATGCCTTTTCTGCATCAATTGCTATCATTGCCAATTTCTTTTTGTTATGGATTTCATAATACTCTAAGACATCTAGAACTGTTCCTATATTGTTTTTTATATGCCTTCTTGGCAAGAATCCATTTTGATCCTCATGGATCATCTCATTTAGGATTTTTTTTAACCTTTCTGTGATGCTGGAAGTGAAGATTTTATAATCTAAATTGATTAATGATATTGGTCTATAATTTTTGATCTCTCGAACATCTCTTTCTTCCTTTGGTATTAGGGTTATGTATGTATCTTTCCAAGATTCTGATATCCTGTTTTTGGTTTGGTTTTTTTTTTTTTTTTTTTTTGTATATCATTTAAAGTGTTGCAAAGTGGTGTCCTTACAATGGCCTCCATTTTTTTATGGTAAATACTAGAGAAACCGTCTGGTCCTGGGGCTTTTCCATTTTTCATTCTTCTGGTTGCTTTTGAAACTTCCTCTTTTGATATATTTTTATTCAATGCTTCTTTCTGCTCTTCTGTCAGTTTTAATATTTTTGACTATCAAGATATTTCTCTATCTTTCCTTTTATTTTTGTGTTTTCTTTTGTATTTTTATATAGTTTTTCATAATAATCTTTGAACACTTTCTTGATATTCTCTTCTGTTATCATATTTCCACCTATCTTGATTTATGTAATTAATTTCTTATTGTGAAGTCGTAGGCTTTCATGGCCAGCATCCATAGTTTTTTGTGGGTTTTCGGGCTGTGTGGCCATGTTCTAGAAGAGTTTCTTTCTGACATTTCACCAGCATCTGTGGCTGGCATCTTCCAGCCACAGATGCTGGTGAAACGTCAGAAAGAAACTCTTCTAGAACATGGCCACACAGCCCGAAAAACCCACAAAAAACTAATTTCTTATTCTTCTCTTCCTTTACCATATTAGCTAAGATTCTACTGGGTTTGTTTCCCATTTCGAAATATTTTTGTCAGCCACAGATGCTGGTGAAACGTCAGAAAGAAACTCTTCTAGAACATGGCCACACAGCCCGAAAAACCCACAAAAAACTATTTTTGTTTTATTCCTTGTAATTTTTTCTCCATTTCATTTATTATTAGTTCGTTCAGTTCTTCCAGTATTTCTATGGCAATCTTTATTTTCTCATCTCTTCCCCCCTTTCCTTCTAGATCTTTATTTTCCAATTCCTCTAATTCTTTTAATATTTTGTTTTCTCTCCCTTTCTCTTTTTTACGTTCTTCTGCACTAATCTTTATCAGTAATCCTCTGGCCACCACTTTACTAGCATCCCATATTACCTGATTCCTGGTTCCCTATATTATATTTTCTTTAAAATATAATTTGAGTTCCTTTTTCAACTTATTCACAGTGTCTTCATTTTTTAACAAGTATTCTTTTAGTTTCCAGGAATATTCTTTCTTTCTTTCTTTCTTTCTTTCTTTCTTTCTTTCCTTCTTTCTTTCTTTTATTTCCAACTTTATTGGGTAGTGATCAGAAACAATTTTATCTAATATGTCCGTTCTTTGTAGTTTTGGAAGCAATTTTTTGATGACATGAACATATCAATTCTCGATCTAGATTTATGAACCTCCGAGAAAAAGGTATATCCCTTCAAGTAGCCATACTTATTTCTCCATACATCAACCAATAAGAATTCTTCTGATAGTCTAAAAAAGAATTTGGCAACTTTCCTTGATTCTCTCAAATTGGCTTTTTTACATCTGATTCGCTATCATATTTTGGTTCAGACACAGTGTTAAAGTCCCCATCATTATTATGTTTTCATAATCTGTTTTGCTTAACTCCTTAATAATCTGTTGGAAGAATTTATTTCTTCCTTCTAAGGGAGCATATGTTCCCATTACTAGTAGTGTTAGTTCTTTCAATTTTACTTCCGTTGCTATATATGATCCATTTTTATCTCTGAATATCTCCTTAGATGGATAGTTCTTCCTCACATATAAAGTTACTCCTTTCTTTCATTTTTTGTTGATAGGTTTCTTAAGTATTTGATGTCTCTTTCCTTAATTCTTATTTCCTGTGAGCATATGTCATTTTAACTTTTTAAAAACTTTTTTCCAAATAGTGGAATACCATATTCCTCTTATATTTAGAGTTTAATCCTTTAACATTCCATGATAGAAGTTTGAATGTCATAATTGTTTTGTTATTTTTGTTATTCCACCCCTTCCACCCCTTATATTCTTTATTTCAACTTTTCTGTTTCCTTTCTTTACGAGTATATATTTATTTTGTATGTTCTATTAAATTATGGATCCTTCTGTGTTGTCAGTATTACAATCTTCTTCCTCTTCTTCTTCTCTTTCACTTCTACTACCAGTTTCTTCTTCCGCTCTTGCTCAGATTCTTCTCTTCTTTTCCTCCTCTCTCTCCTTTCTACTAGATCTTCTACCTCTTCCTCCTCTTTCCTGTTCAGATTATACTTCTCTTGATCATTTTCTTTTTTCTTTGTCTGCTTCTTGCTCTTGTCATCAATTGGGGTTCTTCCTGATCTTCTTTTTCTTTTCTATTAAGTCTCTTTTCCATTTCCTTTGCTTTTTCCACCATGTCAATCTTAAATCTCTTCTGTTTCCAAAGAAATGTTAAGCTTTCAATTCTCTCCTACCTATATTCGATCTTCTTTTTCTTCAGAAGTTGTGTCTAGAAGAAGAAGATAAGATTTAAATTTGGTTTGGTAAATGTAAATAATTGAAGGGATTGTTATTTATGATTCACTGCTTCAATGATTGTGGATATAACATATTGAATATGTAGATCAGTTCATTCCTGTTTCTGCATATTCTTCAATTAGAGAATACAATATCTTAGATAATACAATATCTTTATTACCTATATCTTTATGAAGAATCTTATAGAATTAAGATTGCTGTTATCTATGATTTATAGGTAATGGGTATATGAAAAGAGAGGATAGTTGATATGAATGTAGTAGTATTGATGGACTTGTGAGTAGTAGCAAAAATCAAATAGCGAGACCCATAAGTTAAAACCCATAAGTTAAAATAAGTAAATATAAGTAAATATAGAATAAAGAAGTATATTTTGGACTAATAGAGGAATAAAAATGTGGGGAACATTAAGGAAATAACCATTTTGAAATATATCTAGAAGAAACTGATTAACTGATTTAAAATAAAAAGAGTTTGTGAGTAGAAATATAAACATTGTTATTTTAATAAAGAAAGGATCACAAGCCCAGGCAGGATAGCAACAGGAAAAAAAGGAATGACACAATTACACATTCAAGTAATAACCCAATGGAGGGGCTCTACTGAAGAAGCAATAAGAATCATAGATCAAACCTTGATTCTCTTAGAGAAGATAAGGAAAATGAGATCAGAAATGAAAGAAACCAGACAAGAATTGAAGGATGAATTAAAAGATACCAGACAGGAACTAAGAGAAGAAATCAAAGAAATGAGAACTGCGATACAGAAAGAGCTGAAGAAAGAATTAGACAACTTAGGGGGAAAATTGAGAAAATATCATTGGATTTACAGATTACACAAAAAGAAGTTGAAAAGCTAAAAGATAAGACATCATACTTGGAGAAAACATCAAAGGAACTGAATCAGAAACAAGATCTTCAAAAAATGACAGAATTAACAAATAAGCTACGTTACAGGGAAAGATGTGTGAAGATTAGAGGACTGCCAGAATTGCAGTCGTCTAATCAGAATGACAACAGTAATGGCAGAATATATAGGACTTACAGAAACAAAAATGGAAATGGAAATTGATAAGGTGTTCAGGGTCAATTCCTCATACGCTAAAAAGAGAAAGGCACTTAGAGACATAGTAATGTATCTAATGAGAAGCAAAATAAGAGATTTAATAATCTTAAAGACTTATGACCATAAATTAGAGATTGAACAGCATGAAGTGAAAATTTTCAGACATTCCTCCAACAATCATGATGGAAAGACATAAATATAGAAACTTGACACAACTATTGTAGGCTTTTGAAGGATTTTATACTGTGTATAAGCTATCATTTTAATGTGAAAATGAAAATTGTTTTTAAATTTTACTGTTAGGTTTTCTTTTTGTTAGTCACCTTGGATCCCATTCTGGGAGAAAAGTGACATATAAATGAAATGAAATAAATAACCATGTAGCAGATAACAGGTCTGAAACAGAAGGAAATTCCATAACTGTGGTATCACCACTGAAAAAGCCCTGTAGAGTAGCCCTCCAGGCTACCTTATTATAAGATACAACAAACCATGCTTCTCTAGCTGACTTTTTAAAGATAAGATGATAGAGCTTGTTGGTTGTAATGGAAACTAAGGGCAAGGCCATTTCATTACCACTGTCCCTCATTTCAGCAGGGAAAGTGAATATGGAACACAATACTTCAAAGATGTACTAGTCAGCCAAAAACATGGTGTTGTAGTCATGACTGTCCATGCATAGGCATGCCAAGCATTAGGCATATCAAGCATATTCAAACTAAGCATAGTCATAAAAAACGTTTGTACCTGAAGTAGAAAATCATAATGAGGATGATACAAATATAACCATAAATGAAGTAATTGACAATTTCTAAGCCCCTTTATCACAAAAAATGTTCTCCTAAATGGCCCCTTTTGCAGCTTTTATCTCCCTTAAGGTTAATGGAAACATTTTTTCCCCAAAAACCCTATTAGGGCTGCAATCCTGCACCAATTTACCTGGCTGCATGCACCACTGAAATGGAACTTGAGCTTGATTAGACATGTGCAGATCCACAGGATCATTAGAATCCTGTTGACAGACATATTACTTAAACATAACTACTTTGGGAGCCATAGCAGATAATTAAAAAAAAAAAAACACACCGACCTAACAAGCATTTTCTTAATCTCTGTTTTATAAGATCAAGACACAACACTGATGTTCTAATGCTAATCTTGGCTCCCATTTGATTGATTTTCATTTTTCTTTCCTTTTGTGTTGCAGATTTTTGAAGCATGTTTTTATTTTTGTGGAGGGGGGAAGCTGCACAATTGCCATAGGTAAATAAGATAGACTAACAGGATATGGAAACTTTCTTTTCCCATATTGACCTTCCCCATCATGACACATCACAGTAACAATTTCTTCCAGAACTTTTATACTTAGAGGAAATTTTAAATGTCATAGCAAATATGAAAAATGGGAAGTCTTCTGGCCCTGATGGCTTTCCAGTTGAATGATACAATACTTTTTCCAGTCTATTTGCATCAAGACTACTCCATCTTTTAGTTTTGGGTGACTTCAACATTCCACTCAAGACCAGTTTGACAAATCTAACAGGTGTGGCTCGGAAGTTCATGGAATCCATGACAAACATGGGCCTATCCCAATTGGTCGTCGGGCCCACTCATCGTGTGGGTCATACCCTCGATGCGGTCTTTAGTATGGAACAGGAATATCCGTGGCAGAGGTTATTAATACCTCCGCATTGTCATGGATGGATCATTTCCTGGTCAAGACTGAACTAAGAACCACTGTCCACCCTACCGGGGGTGGTGGACCTATTAGAATGCTCTGGCCTCGAAGACTAATGGAACCAATTGGTTTCCAGAAAGCCTTAGAGGGTTTAATAGTTGGTAATGCCAGGGATTCTGTTGAAACTTTGGTCACTACCTGGAACACCGATCTTACCAAGGCTATTGACATAATCACTCCCAAGCATCCTTTCCAGCCTGCTTCTAATTGTAAGCCATGGCATACGGAGGAGCTTAGGAAGATGAAGTGGGTTGGACAATGACTAGAGTGCACCTGGTGGAAAACTAGACTCTTGTCCAACAAGACTCCATCATAGGAATTTTCTTTATTCCTATAGAGAGGCAATACGTGCAACGCAGAAATCTTTCTTATCTGCACGTATTGCATCTGCAGAGTCCCGTCCAGCAGAGATGTTTAGGGGAACTGACACAGGTTTTACCTGTGCAGAACCCTTTACTTAACTTGACAACAGCCTGCTGTGACATGTTTAACAACTTCTTTGCAGATAAAATCTCTCCTATAAAAGCCGACTTAGATGCCAGTGTTGTGACAGAATCAATTGACGAGGTGTCCAGCAACTCCATTGATGAAATTATACTGGATCAGCTTCAACCTATGAGTACCGATGATGTGGACAAGCTTCTTGGTAGAGTGAGGAAAACAACCTGCCCTCTCAATCCTTGCCCATTATGGCTGGCCATCCAGGGGGGAGATGCCTTGAGAATGTTCCTTAGGGACATTATCAATGTATCCCTTAGGGAAGGATTTGTTCCATCTTGTCTTAAGGAAGCAGCAGTTAGGCCGCTTTTGAAAAAACCTTCCTTGGACCTCCTGGATATGAACAACATCTAGGAGAGCACATTACACCTGTGCTGAAATCACTTCACTGGCTGCCTATTAGTTTCTGGGCACAGTACAAGGTGTTGGTTATGACTTTTAAAGCCCTAAATGGCTTGGGTCCAACCTACTTCCGGAACCGCCTCCTTCTATATAATCCACCCCACACACCCCACACACTCAGGTCCTCTGGGAGGAATTTTCTACAGCCTATTAAAACAAGGCTGTCTGCAACCACCCAGAGGGCCTTCTCTGCTACCGCTCCTGTATTGTGGAACAGCCTGCTGGATGAGATCCATCTTATTACCACCTCGGCCAGGACAGGGAAGGAGGAGGAGGAGGCTCTCCAGGCCAGTTTCTAAAAGAGAAGAGAAAGAGAAAGAGGTTTCTGCCAGGAAAGAAAGCTTTCCAGGCCAATTCCTGCTAGGAGAGAGGAAGAAAACAGTTTCCAGGCAGCCATCTCGAGAGGGTAAGTTTTTAAGTTCTTTTTAAAAACTCCTGGGGGAAGTGTGACTGTGACTCAGCGGGTGGGGCTTTGTTAAGAGCATTTGCAAATCAATAGGGGGTGGGCTAGGCAGTTAGCTCTTTACAACTGCTCCCAGAGGTCAGTTTCAGGTCAGTTTCGGCCAGGACAGGGAAGGAGGAGGAGGAGGCTCTCCAGGCCAGTTTCTAAAAGAGAAGAGAAAGAGAAAGAGGTTTCTGCCAGGAAAGAAAGCTTTCCAGGCCAATTCCTGCTAGGAGAGAGGAAGAAAACAGTTTCCAGGCAGCCATCTCGAGAGGGTAAGTTTTTAAGTTCTTTTTAAAAACTCCTGGGGGAAGTGTGACTGTGACTCAGCGGGTGGGGCTTTGTTAAGAGCATTTGCAAATCAATAGGGGGTGGGCTAGGCAGTTAGCTCTTTACAACTGCTCCCAGAGGTCAGTTTCAGGTCAGTTTCGGCCAGGACAGGGAAGGAGGAGGAGGAGGCTCTCCAGGCCAGTTTCTAAAAGAGAAGAGAAAGAGAAAGAGGTTTCTGCCAGGAAAGAAAGCTTTCCAGGCCAATTCCTGCTAGGAGAGAGGAAGAAAACAGTTTCCAGGCAGCCATCTCGAGAGGGTAAGTTTTTAAGTTCTTTTTAAAAACTCCTGGGGGAAGTGTGACTGTGACTCAGCGGGTGGGGCTTTGTTAAGAGCATTTGCAAATCAATAGGGGGTGGGCTAGGCAGTTAGCTCTTTACAACTGCTCCCAGAGGTCAGTTTCAGGTCAGTTTCGGCCAGGACAGGGAAGGAGGAGGAGGAGGCTCTCCAGGCCAGTTTCTAAAAGAGAAGAGAAAGAGGTTTCTGCCAGGAAAGAAAGCTTTCCAGGCCAATTCCTGCTAGGAGAGAGGAAGAAAACAGTTTCCAGGCAGCCATCTCGAGAGGGTAAGTTTTTAAGTTCTTTTTAAAAACTCCTGGGGGAAGTGTGACTGTGACTCAGCGGGTGGGGCTTTGTTAAGAACATTTGCAAATCAATAGGGGGTGGGCTAGGCAGTTAGCTCTTTACAACTTTATAACCACTACCAATTGCAGAAAACTTTTGGTCATCTGCAGACTTTAACATTGGTTTTAGCAAGAGATTTTCTTTGAGGAGGAAAGCCATAGTCCTTTTTAATACTTAGTATGGATACTGAAGGAACTGCTGCCGTCACCTGCAATACCTGTGGTATGTTTGTCTTCCTACCTACAGAGGTCGGGAACTACACATGCTCCAAGTGCAAGTTGGTAGCTCTCTTGGAGGAGAAAGTACAGCAGCTGGAGGCGCGGGTAGCTACACTTCAGAATATTAGGGAGCAAGAGGCTTTCCTAGACAGAACGGAACGAACGGTCTTGGACAGGGACCACACAGTGGAAGTTGCTGGGGAAGAGAACGTCACACCACATACACAGGAGGTAGACAGCTGGAGGAATGTCACACGTAGAAGTAGGGAGACCAGAGATCCTTCTGGGAGCTTGCAGCTACAGAATCGTTTTCAAGCTCTTTCCCTTACCAAGGAGGACGAGGAAGAGCAGCATGAACAGACTTCAGGGAAAGAGCTGGGAGTACCACCACAGGGAACAGTCGCTGCTAAGCCTCGTAGGAGACGTGTGGTCGTGGTGGGGGACTCCTTGCTGAGAGGGACAGAAGCAGTGATTTGTGGGCCTGACAAGATGTCTCGGGAGGTGTGTTGTCTCCCTGGGGCAAAGATCCGAGATGTGACAGAGAGGCTGAGAAGACTGGTCAGGCCTACCGACCAATACCCCTTCCTTTTGGTTCACGTGGGAACGAACGACACAG
Source organism: Phrynosoma blainvillii (assembly GCA_026167975.1). NCBI lineage: Eukaryota > Metazoa > Chordata > Lepidosauria > Squamata > Phrynosomatidae > Phrynosoma > Phrynosoma blainvillii. Next base: position 39,309,094 of record JANUYF010000004.1, on the reverse strand, counting down.
CAAGACACAGCCTTCAAAACATCAAAAGGGATTACGAGGCTCTAGGAAAGAAGCTGAAAGAAATGGAGGCACAGATTGTCATCTCGTCTCTACTGCCAGTTGAAGGGCACGGTCCAGGAAGAGAGAGGAAGATAGCAGATGTCAACAATTGGCTCCGCAGATGGTGTCGTCGAGAACGATTTGGATTCTTGGATCATGGGCTGCGGTTCCATGAGGGTGGACTCCTGGCAAGGGATGGGCTGCATCTCACACCAGTTGGAAGAAACGTTTTTGCCAACAGTCTGAAGAATTTGATCAGGAGGGCTTTAAACTGAGTTATGTGGGGAAGGGAGACAGCACCCTGGAAGACAAAAGGACTGGAAAAAATAGTCAAACTGTCATAGAGGAAACAAAGCAAACAGTAGAGGGACCCAACAGTGGGAGGCAAAAAAACGTGCTAAGGCAGCAAGTAAAGGAGACATATGGTCTTAGATGTCTCTACACTAATGCACAGAGCATGGGAAATAAGCAAGATGAACTTGAACTCCTAGCGCAACAAAGCAAATATGATATAATAGGCATCACTGAAACCTGGTGGGATGAGTCTCATGATTGGAATGTAAAAATACAGGGGTATAACCTCTTCAAGAGAAACAGGCCAAACAGGAGAGGAGGAGGAATAGCATTATATGTCAGGGATATTTACACCAGTGAAGAAATCCAGGACAACAATCCTGGAAGCCAGGTGGAGAGCATTTGGATAAAAATTAAAGGGGAAAGAAACAACAGGGATGTTATTGTGGGAGTCTACTACAGACCCCCGACTCAGGCAGAAGAACTGGATGATGCCTTTCTAGAACAGATGACCACACACTCAGAAAGGAGAAATATAGTAGTGATGGGTGACTTCAACTATCCGGATATTTGCTGGAAGTCAAACTCGGCAAAATCCTTGAGGTCTAGCAAATTCCTCACTTGCCTCGAAGACAATTTCATTGTTCAAAAGGTGGAAGAGGCAACGAGGGAGTCAGCTATTTTGGATCTGATCCTAACTAACAGGGAAGACCTAGTTAATGGGGTGCAAGTGGTTGGATCCTTAGGCGGGCGTGATCATGTCCTCCTGGAGTTTATTATACAGTGGAAAGGAGAAGCCAGGCATAGTCAGACACGCATTCTAGACTTTAGGAAAGCTGATTTTACTAAACTTAGAGAAATACTGAGGGTGATCCCATGGACAGGAATACTAAAAGAGAAGGGAGTTCAAGACGGATGGGAGTTTCTCAAAAGGGAGATACTGAAGGCACAATTTCAAACCGTGCCAATGAGGAGGAAGAATGGGAGGTGTCTCAAGAAACCAGGATGGATGACTAAGGAACTTGCAACTGAACTATGTTTTAAACGGAACATGTATAAGAAATGGAAAAATGGGGAAATCACCAAAGAGGAATTCAAACAAATAGCTAGCACGTGTAGGGTTAAAGTCAGAAAAGCTAAAGTGCAGAATGAAATCAGGCTTGCTGGAGCGGTTAAGAACAATAAAAAGGGCTTTTGGGGGTATGTCAGTAGCAAAAGGAAAAAGAAGGAAATGGTAGGGCCACTGTGTGGAGAAGATGGCAAAAAGTTAACAGGGGACAGAGAAAAGGCAGAATTACTCAACACCTTCTTTGCTTCAGTCTTCTCAGAAAAGGCAAAGGGTGCTCAACTTGAGGATAATGGAGCAGAGGACAGAATAGGAGAATTTCATCACAGAATAAGTAAAGAGATAGTACAGAAACATCTGGTTAATCTAGATGAATATAAGTCTCCAGGACCAGATGAATTACATCCAAGGGTATTAAAAGAACTGGCAAATGTAATATCAGAACCATTGGCAATAATCTTTGAGAATTCCTGGAAAACAGGAGAGGTCCCAGCGGACTGGAGGAGGGCAAATGTTGTCCCCATCTTCAAAAAGGGGAAAAAAGAGGATCCCAACAATTATCGTCCAGTTAGTCTGACATCAATACCCGGAAAGATTCTGGAGCAGATCATTAAACAGAGAGTCTGTGAACATCTGGAAGATAATTTCATAATCACAAAAAGTCAACATGGGTTTCAGAGAAACAGGTCATGCCAGACAAATCTGATCTCTTTTTTTGATAAAATTACCAGCTTGGTAGATGAAGGGAATGCTGTGGATATAGTATATCTTGATTTCACTAAGGCCTTTGACAAAGTTCCCCATGACATTCTTGCAAGCAAGTTGGTAAAATGTGGGCTAGACAAAGTAACTGTTACATGGATTTGTAATTGGTTATCTGGTCGAACACAAAGGGTGCTCAACAATGGCTCCTTTTCAACCTGGAAAGAAGTGACCAGTGGGGTGCCACAGGGCTCTGTCCTGGGCCCAGTGCTATTCAATATCTTTATTAATGACTTGGATGACGGTATTGGGGGCATAGTTATCAAATTTGCAGATGACACCAAATTAGGAGGAGTAGCTAATACCCCAGAGGACAGGATCAAAATTCAAAATGACTTGAGCAGACTAGAAAGTTGGGCCAAAGCTAACAAAATGAAATTCAACACAGAGAAATGTAAGGTACTGCACTTAGGGCGGAAAAACGAAAAGTACAGATATACGATGGGGGACACTTGGCTGAATGAGACTACCTGTGAAAGGGATCTAGGAATCCAGGTGGACCACAAGTTGAACATGAGTCAACAGTGCGATGCAGCAGCTAAAAAGGCCAATGCAATTTTAGGCTGCATCAGTAGAAGTATAGTGTCTAGATCAAGAGAAGTAATAGTGCCACTATATTCTGCTTTGGTCCGGCCTCACCTGGAATACTGTGTCCAGTTCTGGGCACCACAATTCAAAAAGGATGTGGAGAAACTGGAGCGTGTCCAAAGGAGGGCAACTAAAATGGTGAAGGGTCTGGAAAGCAAGCCCTATGAGGAACGACTTAGGGAGCTGGGGATGTTTAGCCTGGAGAAGAGAAGGCTGAGAGGTGATATGATAGCCGTGTTTAAATATTTGAAGGGATGTCATATCGAGGAGGGAACAAGCTTGTTTTCTGCTGCTCCAGAGACTAGGACCCGAAACAATGGATGCAAGCTGCAAGAAAAGAGATTCCACCTCAACATTAGGAGGAACTTCCTGACAGTAAGGGCTGTTCGACAGTGGAACACACTCCCTCGGAGAGTAGTGGAGTCTTCTTCCTTGGAGGTCTTTAAGCAGCGGCTGGATGGTCATCTGTCGGGGATGCTTTGATTGGGAGTTCCTGCATGGCAGGGGGTTGGACTGGATGGCCCTTGTGGTCTCTTCCAACTCTATGATTCTATGATTCTATGATTCTATGATTCTATGAACAGCTTTAAAATGGTCTGCAACCACCCAGAGGGCCTTCTCTGCTACCATTCCTGTATGGTGGAACGGCCTGCTGGACGAGATCCATCTTATTACCACCTTGAACAGCTTTAAAATGGCTAATAATAATAATAATAATAATAATAATAAATTTTTATTTATAACCCGCCCCTCTGCTTGGCAATCGGGGTGGCATACAACAGGTTGAAAAACACAACAATTAAAACATTCCATTATCCCACACCCTAACCCTCCCACCCCTTAAAACTAGATTAAACTACCATAGAATTAAAATCAAGTTCACACATAAACCAATTTTGGCTTACATGTCGTGGTGGCGAAAGGGGTAAGTAGTGGATCACCTCCTGTTAGCCGGGTAGTTATTCCGGGAAGGCCTGCCAGAAGAGATCGATCTTTACTGCCTTTTTAAAGGCAGCAAGAGTGGTAATAAGATGGATCTCGTCCGACAGGCCATTCCACAGTCTGGGAGCGGTCGCGGAGAAGGCCCTCTGCAAAAGCCTGGTCTTTATAGGCTGCAGCAGGTTCCTCCCAGAGGACCGAAGTGTGCGGGGAGGTTGGGATCATACGGAGAGAGGCGGTCCCTGAGATAAGATGGCCCCAAGCCATGTAGGGCTTTAAAGGTTAAAACCAACACCTTGTACTGTGTACTGTTAAGATGGATCTTTTCTGGCAGGCCTTTCAAGAATAGTTCTCCCAGCCCCTAGACTCCCTTTTTGTGCTGCTGTTATTGTGATTGTTTTTACGCTGTTTGGGATTTATTTGAGTCTGTTTTTAAATTGTTCTCTGTTTAATATCTTTTTAAGGGGTGGAAGGATTCTAGGGTTTTGTATGGATTTGTCTTGGTTTTAATATTATAAGCCACACTGATTGCGTTGCAGAGGGGCAGGATAAAAATAAATTATTATTATTATTATTATTATTATTATTATTATTTACAAATGTATCTTAGAACAGTAGTGGTGAACCTATGGCACATGTGCCAGAGGTGGCACTCAGAGCCCTCTCTGTGGGCATGCACACCATTGCCCCAGCACAGAGTTCGCCAGAGTTTGTTACTAGAAAGCCAGAGGGACGTGGCACTTTGCAATAAATAAGTGGGTTTGGGGTTGCAGTTTAGGCACTCGGTCTCTAAAAGGTTTGGCATTATTGTATTAGAATCTGGCTGCCTCTTTTTGTTATTAAATGATGCCTATATTACCCTGATACCTTAAGTTGGTGAGGATCATACTCAGGTGCTATCTACCACTCTACATTCTTACTTAATGTTGATATCAAAAAAACTGATCACATTTTTAGCTAATAGATTAGAAAATGTCATTTCATCTTTAGCAAGTCATAACCAGGCAGGATTTGTCAAAAACGGGTAAGGAGCCTTTAATAGTCTTTTGATTGTGGACTTGGTTGCTTTAAACTCAGGTAGAACTCATCAGCCAGCCATCATTTCTTTAGATACCTGAGTTTAAAGCAACCAAGTCCACAATCAAAAGAAATGAGGGGGCTCATCTCCTCCTAGAATTTCAATGAAAAGGATGCAAATTCCAATCAAAGAATGTTAGGCATCTCTGCATACTCCACACTGTATTTTCTGTTGAGATGTTACAGTTTTAACATCTGTAAAAGGGTTTTCCAAATTGTTGGAGATGCATTACTGATAATCCTTTAACACATATGTTTTGGAGTTGTCCAATAGTAGCTACATTTTGGAAAGAACTAATCACACAAGTAAACTTGGTTTGAAAAAGTTCCTTGATACTCGGAATGTGCACGTTCTTTTGAATTATTTATCTGTTTCTTGGAAATTGGAAATTGAAAAATATTCAAATTTCTTGGGAAATGTCCAATGAAAGTGGATTTTTCACATCCTTTTGACTGCTAGAAGATTAATAATTTGTTACTGAAAACATAATTTTTCTCCATCTATAATCCAATGGATAGAAGATCTAACAACACTACCATCATTTGATAGAATGATGTTTAGATGAAATTTACAAATAATCTTATATATGGAAATTTGGTCACTTTTGGTATTTAGCTTTTATAGCAACTTACAAGTACTGTGGTTATTTTTCCTCCTTTCACATTTTTATTTACCTACTTTTGTTATACTGGGACATTATTCTATGTAACTGAGATCACTTTTGAGTGTGTGTATGTGTGTGTGTGTGTATACACCAGATCAGGGCTACAATCCTGTACAAACTCATTTAGCAGCATACTCTACTAAAATGAAACTTGTGTTTGACCAGACATGTACAGATCGACAGGATCTTTAAGATTGTGCTGACAGACATACTACTTAAACATAACTACTGTGGCAGCCATAATAATTATTTTTTAAAACCCTGTAAACAAAGCATTTTTATCATCTCTGTTTAATAAAGACAAGAGACAACACTGATGTCCTAATGTTAACCTTGGCTCCCATTTGATTGATATTTCATCTTTCTTCTGCTTTTGTGTTGCAGGTTTTTTTTTAAATGTCTTTTAGTGTGTGTGTGGGAAAGAAAAGCTGCACAATCGTCATATGTAAATTATGGAAGCTTTACTGTTCTCCTCAGGTGTACTTGCCAGGTTTTCATTATGAAGACTCCCTGCTGTGGAAAAAAAAAGGTACACTTTCACTTTCATGTGTCTTTCTCTTTGTGGTAGAAACGATTGAAGCTTTAATGAGTAAACTAGACTAAAACTGCACTGACACATTACTGCAGGAAATTGGGTAAGTTTCAAATGCTGAGGGGGAAAAATTCAACTAGGTCACTACAACCTGCATGATTTTGACACAGCTAAGACTGTTGTCACTATGGAGTTACACATGCATTTTCTCTTCATGTTAATGGCATTTTTATGCCTTATTCCCTGCTGGGCTGATTTTGAACATTTATCCTCATCATACTTTAAGACTCAAGGAAGAATAGGAAAGGGAAAGGAGTAGCAACAGGAACATTTTAAAGAGAGAGACTTTGCTCACGGATTCCACCTGTCTTTCTTTGAAGTGCTAATAGATCTGTAGAAACTCTACCTGCTTGTCGTTCCAGACCATTAATATCTCATGTTCTGTTATCTAGACGGCAATAAAATACACCTATATAACAAAACAATATAAAGGATAATGATGTGTCATTTTATTTTATTTTATTTATGCCACTTTTCAAAGGACATGACATGTTAAACAGGCAAAGCCAGCCACTTTGACTGTCTGCCTCCCTGTAACATTCATGAAAGGATGATGTATTACCATGCAATTTCTGCATCTGTTCTTTAAAATATTAATAACCATACACTTTTTTTTTTAAAAAAAATCACCAATAATGTTTAAGGCAATGAGACACCCCATATTTTACAATCAGAAAAGGTAGATACTATGATTTGTATATAGTGAAGATTGGAGACATAGGGCTGAAACAGATGGCCATAAAGGGGTGATGTGATGCCTCCTCTTTGACTGCTGGGTTGGGGCTGCAGCAACCAGATGTCATGCCCCTGACCTGGCTGTTTGCCAGCTCAAAAAGAAGTGGCAGAAAGCCACTCCTTTTTGAGCTGGCAAAAAGGCAGCTTTTCCACCATGGTGGCAGTTTTTCTGTGCTCCTGCGACATGTGGCATATAAACTCTGCATTGCTAGAGTGCCGCAACATTGCCCACTGTGTGGTCAGGCAGGTGGCATGATGCCAGCTTGGGGGTGGTGTCAGAGTGTGCATCATCTAAACACCATGCCCCCACGACACCACCAAGCCAGCATATTGTGCTGGTCTGTTTCCCCCCCAAAGTTCTCTGAAGGGAAGGAATAGCCAACTGCTGAGACAAGACTGAAAAAATCTAGACACAATAAATTAAAATTAAAGTTGTCACCTGTGATGTGTTTTGACTAAATATTTATTTGACCAAGGAGATTACCGCATATCATAAAATCATGACTTTTCTCTCCCGAATTGAAGTCTAATTTGGGCTGCATCCAGGTCCTATAGCATGGCTTTTGTCACCAAATCCACCATCCAAGCAGGTTGCAACCAGAATGACTTTGAAAAATGGCTGCCAAAGCATGTTAGGGGACCCGGGCTGCAGCCTGGCTGTACTCCAATGGTGGATTTGGCGACAAAAGCCATGCCATAGGACCTGGATGCAGCCTGAATTAGACTTTAATTCAGGAGAGGAAAGTCACATTTTTACAATGTGCGATAATCTCCCAAATAATGTAATGACTGGTAATGCCATCACTTCATTTTGCTTAATGAGCAGCACTTACTCATTTTTATTCACATTCTGAACTGTGTTTGGTGGGGGAAATGGGAGAATGCCCAAGGACCTAACTAGGGCTGTGCAGGAGATGTGGACCTCATCAAGGGTGGGCACTCACTATCTTTCCTAAGATCCCCTGGTTGTCCCACTCCACCAGCCAGGGCACCTCTGCTGTTTTGCCATTGGCTGCAGTCATTGGTGAGGGTGGGGTGCTGTTGCTGTCCGTGACAACCATGGAAGCCTCCCCTTCCACAAAATAGAAGCACCCATATCTGCCCCTACACCATTACTTCCCTTTTCTCTCCAGCCAGCAGCCCCACCAGACCTGAAGAGGCTACCAGGCAGCAGAAATACCCCACCCCATTAGCAGCTGCTGGTGGGAATGGCCTTCCTTCCAGCCTTCTGGAAAAGGCTGCCTTCTGGATCTGGTGGAGCTGCCGGCTCAGTGAGAAAGAGAGGTGACTTCCTCTCCTGCCTGGCCAGCAGCCCCACCAGACCCAGAAGGGAATTTTTGTCCTTCTATTGTCATAGTTCCTCATCCTTGTTTTAGATGAATTATTCTCTTCAACAAGAACTAAAAGGTAATGATGAGTAACAACCTATAAAGGAAAAAAAAGGTATTGGGCAACATTATCAGTGAAGGGAAAAGCAAGCAATAAGTGATAAGCATCAATTCCTTTAGGAGGGTGAACTGTTTAAGAGAGAACATTATCAATCCCCAGCATCCTCAAGCCATTTCCAGAGTTCCAGCATCCCAGTAGGGCCTGCTGCTGACATTTGGCTGAATGTGTTTTTGGGAACTGCTGCTTTAGTGTCCCACAATAGCTAAAGATCATTCTAGGAATGTTTCAATTGAAGCTCCCCCATAACTCTTGTTATGGAACCCAAATAAGCCTCTGATTCCAGGAGGTCACTCTTGGCAATTAAGATGGGAAGGGAAATTCTTATCCTTAACAAAAGTAGGTATGAAATGGTTGTATGTGATGGAAATGCTTGTCAGTGCTGACTAATGTATTTACTAAAAAGTCAGTCACCCCAATATGCACACATGGAGTAGAATGCTAGCATAAGTCAAGTTTTTGACTGCAGCATTACAGTGGCAGGGGAATGGCAGCAAAAGCCACTCCCCTCAGAAGATAAAGCCATCCTGCAGAGGGGCGGGATATAAATAATTATTATTATTATTATTATTATTATTATCCCTCTCAAACAGCCAGGAACTAATAGGGTAGCTTGTTTTGTTTAATGTGATGGATTTGGCTGTGATCTCACCCATTTTAAACAGATAATTGGCCTCCTTTCCTCTTTCTGTCCTCCTTTCCTCTTCCTCCTCCTCCTCCTCCTCATCCTCTTCCTTTTGCTCTGCCAACATAGTTACACCAACAGAGGATGTTTCCTATCAGCACATTGCTTCCCACTGGCTACCTCTGTCTGTGCAATTATACAAGTTAAGCACATTCCTACTCTTTTCATTTTTCTTTGAAATAATTCATTTTGCTTTCACAACTCAAGGCAGGGTACAATGAGCAGAGTGGAGCAATGAAAAGGGTTGATGGAGATCTCAAAAAGAATTTTTAAAAAGAGCAACTGTACTCCTGCATACCCTGCACTCTATGTTGGGGATCCTCATATTTTTATCTCTCCAATCTGGGGATAGCATGTTTTTGAGTGATTGATGACTTTTCAGGAATACTAGGTCAGGTTCCCAGGAAAAGAGGAACGTTCCCCCTGAGTATTCATTTCCTAAGAAAACCCTATGAAATTCATGGGTTTACCCTAAGTCAGTAGGCAACTTGAAAGCATATACACACATAACTTTTAATGAATTTTAATGTGTTTAATTTTTAACTTTATAAATTGCTTAATTGATGGTTATATATGCTTCATATTTATACTTTCATCAAAGTCTTTGTACAGTTTTTAATTTGTATTATTTTTAAACATGTTGTTAGTAACCTTGAGTCCCAATATTAAGACATAGATGAGATATATAGTAATCATAATCATAATAGTGTGAAACCTAGACTATAAGCAGGATCTGGATACCAATGAATGCATACATTAATTTACAGACCATTTCCCCAAATCTCCAAACTACCAGGCATTGAGACTGTTATAAAGCAGAAAGTTGCCTTTCATACTGAAGCATTTCCAACACTTCTTCCTGTATATTCAATGTATCTTATTCAGTCTCCGAGGCAACAAAGAACATTGTTACATGATCTTATACCAATTTCCTTTGAGACTAGACCAAAGGAAAAATAATGATGTATTATTCCACAGATAGTTTCAGATTTTTATGAGATTTTTCTTCTCACTTTATCATAAGCCACCTGTACCACAATTGTTTATTTTTTCATGCTTAAAAATACCTCAAAGCTTATAGGTGTTTTAATATGAATAATTCAGATGTCATAACAGAATGTAACTTTACCGTGGCTTAGTATATCTTATTCAAATCTCTCATTTGCAAATACTGGTTGGTAGGTTAGTCCCATGCATATGTATTACAATTTTTCCGTATGCCAAAACATTGTTTTATTTTTTTTTTTAAAAAAAAACCCTCTATCAAATACATGTACTTTAAAGGTTATTGTTGGCACTGCTTTTGGAGGCTTTGTAAATTAAATCTAAATGTTTCTTTAGCATTCATTTGCCAGGAATCCTTCAGTATATCAATGTCCAGGATAGATATATTTGCCTGACCAGAAGGGATAACTACATCTTCAGTAGACAGGTGAATATTTTGTAGTGAGCATGTGTAACTAGTGAGTATTACATCACTCTTACAAGTGTGGCCAAATTGCTGAAGGGAGATTAAAGATTATTTTTAAAAAAATTAATTAATTTTAATTATTTTTTAATTTAGAAAAATTAAGAGCTCTTTCTAGTGCCTTCATCTCCTGAAATTCTGTTATTTAAAATACTAATGTACACTTGCAACCACTCCCAGAATAATGAAACAATGCAAGTATGATTGATCTTTAACTTTGATAGAATGTAAGAACAAGAACGTAAGATGAGCCATGCTAGATTAAGCTAAAATGCTATCTCATCCAGGGTTTTGTTCTTGTGGGTTCCTGTGGCCAGCCACAAGCAAGAAGCTGCTATTGCATTTTTGAAGCTCTCATATGAAAGAGCCCCCTCTTGTTCATGTTCTCCAGGACTGGTGTAGAGGATGAGGCATACTGTCTGTTTCTGATATTGTATGCAGCTATGCCTCCTCCAGGGATGTATTTCTCTAGGCTTTGACAGCATACTTCTTGAGTGAGCCTTCAGTCAGCTGACCAAGTGGCTAAGGCAGTTTGACCCCTGCCCCCAAGAAAAGGTTCCTATAGGACCCAAAGGTCCTATAGACCTCAGTTTCCATAAATGTGAAGGTGCCTCACAGTTCAAATGCATTCTGCTCAAATTCTTTCTGATCTCTCTGTGTTATTGTAAGCAGTAGCATCACTGGGGTCTTTAATAAATAATAATAATAATAATAATAAAAATTATTTTTATCCCGTGCCTCTGCGTAACACAACTGGGGTGGCTTACAACTTTAAAATATACATCCATATCCCACAATCCCACCTCCCCTTAAAATACAATTAAATAATGATGATTTAAAATGCATTAAAAATAATAACACAAAAACAAAGAAACAAATAACAGTAGCTACAGCCGAATTAGGGACGAGCAGGATGGTTGTTTTTGATGGCCGGGATATCTATTCGGGATAGGCCTGTGACAGGTCCAGGAGCACCCCCAGACTGCGAATACAGTTCTTAGAGGAGAGTGTGACCCCATCCAGGACTGGAAGTTGCAACCCAATACCTGGGTTCGGGGATGCTACTGTAAGTACCTCCATTTGGTCCGGATTCAGTCTCAATCTGTTTTTCCTCATCCAGTCCATTACTGCCTTAAGACAGTCATTAAGAGGAGAGATGCCATCTGAAGTCAAAGCTGAAAACCGAAACATGGAGAAATATATCTAGGTGTCATCAGCATACTGATAACACCCTGCCCCATGTCTCCAGATGAGCTCTCCCAATGACTTCATATATGTGTGTGTGTGTATATATATATATATATATATATATATATATATAGCATTGGGGACAGGATGACGCCTTGTGGGATGCTACAATTAAGCTCTTTCCTTGCAGAGTGACTGTCCCCGAGCATCACCCTCTGGAATCTGCCCAAGAGGAAGGAACAGAACCATTGCAATGCAATTCCTCCAATTCCTAACCTTCTCAGGCAATTCAAGAGAATGTCATGATCTATTGTATCAAAGGCCACTGAGAGGTCCAGTCACACTACCCCTGTCAATGCACAGATGAAGGTCATCAGCTAAGGTGACCATGGCAGTTTCAACTCCATATCCTGTTCTAAAGCCAGTTTGAAATGGATCTAGATAATCGGTTTCCTCCAAGACAGCTTGGAGTTGAAGAGCAATTGCCCTCTCAATCACTTTGCTCAGGAAAAGTAGTAGCAAGACTGGCCTATAGTTGTTCATGTCCAGAGGGTCCAGGGAAGGTCTTTTCAGAAGCTGCTAACCACTGCTTCCTTCAAACATGATGGAACATGGCCTTCCCTAAGGGATGCATTGATGACGTCTCTAAGGACCTTATCACACGCTGACTCATGAATCGGAAATAAATCGAAATAAGAGTAAATCCAGTACTATACCGAAATGATCCCAAAGAGCCCCCGCAATACGCAACTGGCTATCACACGTAATTACCGCCATTGCGCATTTACCGCGATTCCCGGAAAGCGCATCCTGGATACGTGTTAGCCGTTCACACACAAGTTAGATAACTAAAGCCATGAGGTTCTTGCACATGCGCAGAAGCAGGAAATTCTAGGCGCGCCTGTCGTATTTGATTGTCGTCATTTCCTCCCCGCCATTGCGTCATTGCTTTGCCATCACCATTCCCGTGTGGTCGCCATCGCTTCACTGCACCCATGGCTTCTTTTCTTCCTCAGATACGTGAGCTAGTGGCGGAGATAGAGCGGGTGCAGGTGGAAGAAGAGGCAAGGCATAGGGCAGTGCTTTCTGCCGTTCGTCGGTGGTTGAGGCGCCGTGGAATCACGGGATTGAGAGAACGTGCGGTGGTTGGAAGGATTCTGGGTTTCCGCCACCGCGGTGGCTGAGATTTCCACGGATGCAGTGTTCCTCGCCCACGCCGGTGGTGGGTTCGCCCTCAGGTGATTCGCAACTGGTGGGCTGAAGAGGTTCTCCCCTTGTGGGACGATGACATGTGGATCCGTAATTTTCGGATGTCCCGTGCCACCTTGTTTGAAATCGCTGAGGCGCTGCGCCCTACACTGCAGGGCACCGACACCATCATGAGGAGGGCCATCTCGGTGGAGGAGAGAGTCGCCATAACCATCTGGTGGCTTTTGGCCCCACTCAACTACCGGCTAGTGGCCAGACACTTCCAGATCGGTGTTTCGACAGCAGCTGTTATTTGCATGCAAGTCATCACGGCGATAGAGGCTGAACTACTTAAAAAAACCATTTGCCTTGGTGACTACCGCAAAGTAGGTTTCTCTCCTTTATTATTTGTCACTGTGTGTTCTGTGTGCCTCTGGTTTCTTCTTAAAATCAAAGCTGTCCAATGCTTTTGCCCTGCCCCAGACAAATGGGCCCTTCACTTTTGGGCTTGGTTTTAAATTAATTCTAAATAGCTCTGTGGTAAATTTATTTGCAATGTGAGCTATAAGCTTCACATCCTCTGTGGTATTTGTATATGGCTATAAAAATTGACACATGCATCTGGGCAGCAAACTTGACAGACAACTAGGCAATGGGATGTATAGCTAGGGACTATTAATGGGTCCTTTCAGATGGCCGCGCAATAGGAAAAGAAAATTCCTGGAAGAACAAAGAACATGGGGGCTGTCAACATATCGCTCTTTCTTATTTGACTTTCCCTTTTTTCCTTTGTTTGCGTTTCAGGTGATTGAAGGATTTGAGCAGCTGGGCTTCCCCCACTGTGTGGGCGCACTGGACGGGACACACATTCCTGTACAGCCTCCAAGGGCCAGGGCCGAGGAATACTTTAACCGCAAGTATGGACACTCGGTCGTCCTTCAAGGGTTAACCTCGGCTACTGGACTCTTCTTGAACATTGAGGCTGGTTTCTCAGGCAGGAATCACGATGCCTTTATCTTTAGGCATTCCTCCCTCTGCCAGGCCATGGATGAGGGAGCTTTTGTGCCTGGGAACCCTTCAATCACCATCCGTGGGGTGCAGGTGCCACCGCTTGTGATCGCAGATGGAGCGTACCCCTTGCGCCGATGGCTCATGAAGCCATACAGTGGAGCCCTGCGGGACAATCAGGTGCACTTCAACACTGCACTAAGCAGGGCTCGCTGTGTGGTGGAGCGGGCTTTCGGCCGCCTTAAGGGAAGGTGGGGCTGCCTGGGGGCAAGACTGACTGTGGCCGAAAACCATTTCGCCACAGTTGTGTCTGCCTGCGTGGTGCTCCATAACATCTGTGAGAGCAAGGGCCACGCACTGCACGGTGACCAGCCCATTGGAGAGCTGCATTTGCCACCGTTGCCTCAGGAATACCGGCCTACGAGGGATCGGCGAAGGCAGACTGAGGGGGAGCGTGTCCGTGGTGCTATCGCAGCCATGCTGGCAGAAGGGGGTTTTGAGTAATGCCGCCTACCTCGCATTAGCTTTCTTTAGCGGATTACATGTATGTTTGACATGTGAGCTGTGCAGTAATAAAGCCTTTCATTTTGTGTTTAATTGGCTGGATTGCTTCTTCATCCTTGGCACACTGTGGGAACACTTGCTTGGGTGGGTGTTTCTAACAATATGCATATATGTATGCATGTGTATATATGCATACATATATATGCAGATTTACACATGCACACACAAACACCCACACGCACAAACACATATGTTTATAAACATATGTGTATTGACATATATTTATTTCCATCACTGTTGACATACATATGAGGATGTACATCTACATGAATAGTATGTTTGTCTATATAACTGTGGATATACAGATATGTATCCAAACGCTGCTTTGCAGTCCGCATGCAGCTGGAGTTTTTCTTTTCCTGCCACTTCCTCCTATTAAGGTATGAGCACCCATGGAAGGTATGAGCAACCATATGAGAAATTGGTCAGAGGGCACTGCTGCTGACGTTTATTTTCTATTTGCAACTTTGGTAATGGGAGCCTGGATGAGGTAATGAATTTAGGCAAGTAACACTACACTAGGAGGTGGCCGATGGCCAACCCTCTCTGAAGAAACCTGCCAATAAACACCAATATTAGGGTCCCATTATGGTCACCAAAAGTAGGGAATGATTTGAAGCAACAGTGATCCAATTATAAGATATTAGTTGTGGTGGGGTGCAGCACTGAAGCTAAAAATTATTAATGACATTTTTTGGTTTGGTAAGCTTGTGATTGCCAAAACTTGGAAATCCAGATTTTAGTATTTCTTTTGGGAGATCAACACATGCCTATATATTGACATATTTATAATTTAGGTGTACTTATATATACATACATGTGTGTAAACTGCCTAAAGAGGATGTATATATTATATACATACACACACACACACACACACACACACATATATTTATGTATATATGTGTGTGTAAAACCACATATGCATGTCTGTATATATGCATACAAACATTTTTATATCCATATACACATGTAGGAATAGATGTATATGTATGTATATATCATGTATATTTCATGTATATATATATATATATATATATATATATATATACACATATACATATATATAGATACATATATATACGTGGCAATATATACATATACGTATATATCTGTGTGTGTTTATGTGTACATATATATGTATATCTATATCTATATACACACACACACACACACACACAGAGATATACGTATATGTATATATATATATATGTATTTACTTATATATTTGTATGAATACCCACGTTTGCATATACACACACACACACACACACACACACACACATATATATATATATATATATATATATATATATATATAAACATATAGATAGATAGATAGATAGATAGATAGATGTATGTACATAAGGACGCACACACCACCACATGCGTTGGTCGGTGCAGCGGGGGCTAAGGAGGGATAATGGGATAATGAAAAATAATGACCACCACACTGCTATGGAAGTGTGAACAAACTTTAATTATCAGGTATAAGCTCTCATAAAGTAAATGTAGCCATTGAACATAAAATAAGCCTTCACTGTAGAACAGGCCTGGAAAAACAAGGTAACTCGACAGAATAAACTAGATTTAACTAGAACATGCTTGCATTCAGTCTTTCCTAAAATGAAACCACTGCCAGTCCTGTTTGGCTAGAGAACAACCTCAAGAAGGAGAATAAATCTGCTTCTTCTTAACCTGCCTCTTGCATTTTTTAGGGAGAGGGGTGGAGTGGCTTTGGGACACCCCTTCTGTAAACTGGGTGTATTTTGTGTCAGCCACTGTTTCTGTGGTTTCCGTGGCAGGGACCAGGCAAGTAGGTGTTGCTGGGCCCTCATCCGGCCAGTCCTCAAAAAGGATTTGACTGCCTGTGTGTGCAGATTGACACTCTACCGCCTTAGTACTTCTCTTGTTCATATAGGCAAACTGTCGCTCCATCATATCATTTCTACGGCTCTTCTGCACCACTGACTCCTTGGCAACAGCGAGCAGCTGGTCCAAATAGCTGTACAGGCGCCGCCGGTGCTTTGCTGCTGACTCAGAGTCTTTCTCCAGGGTTCGCGCGATTCTTTCCAATGCTATGGAGTCACTCTGGAGTGACTGGAGCAAGGATTGATGTTGTCTCCTTGCCAGAGCATGGTTCAGCCTGCCTTCCCTTCTCGAATCGTCGATAATGGTCTGAGCTATCAATTCGCCCCTTCTTGCTCTCCTGTCCTGGAAATCCTCATCTGGGCACACGCGCCGCACGACGCTATGCTGTGGCACTGCAGGAAACCAGAAACAATTGCAACATGAATAGTAAATAGTATGGGGCCATTTCTACAATTGCAAGGCAATACATTGGAAAAACATATGCTGGTTGAAAATCTTACCCCTCCGTACAGCTGTTTCGTGTTGTGCGTCTTCAATGTCGTTTTGATCTGTGGGCTGTGTTTCTGCAGCTGGTGATTGGTTGGCCTGCCCCTGCTGCCCTTCGCCACTGATCCGTGTTTCTGATTAAAAATAAAGAATTTGAAATGTAATCAGTGCATCACTGATTTCAGATCATTTCAGGCAAGGAATCCCCCTACACTTGAAATTATCAGAGAAGATCTTACCGTCACTGGAAGCGGGCGATGCTGGAAGGTCATGAGGCTCACCATCCTCTTGTTGGGGCTGTTCCACTGGGACCAAATGGATTATGACGCTGCCATCCTGCGAAATTGCGGGTGGAGCTGTAGAAAATAAAGAGTGGACAAGAATAGGTTACAAAAGCACTATCTCTAAGGAAAGCAATGTATACATGTTACCATCCACACATTTCAGGTGACTATCACAGTTTCAAAGACACTTTCCTTGCATGAAAACATTGATTACCCACAAGAACCTTTCCAATTCATAACGATTTATTTTACCCCAAAAACCAGTACTGATAGGCAGATAGGGTTCCCCATTGCATGTTCCCAAACAACCCAGCAAGGGCTAAAAGGGGCTTCTTCAGAGGGAGCCCCATCCAAACATACATATATACATACACACACACATATATATACATATATACATACACACACACACACATATATATATACATAAAAACACACACACACACATATATGTATATATATATATATATATATATATACACATACACACACACACACTCACACACACACACACACACACACTGTATGCATATATATACATACATATATACATAAAAACACACACACACACACATCCAAATCCACACATGATTAACTCATTATTGGACCAGAATAAAATTGATTAGTGCGCAATAGGTTTCAAAAATTCCTTTCCTGCCAAAAAATCTTTTTAAGCAACCCCCCCCCCTCACCCAACAAAGCAGTATTACATTGCAGGGCCCTTTGAAGCACATGTTGAGACTTACCTTCTACTGGGACGACGGCGGTTGTGGATGCATCCTGCTGCTGGGATGGTGCTGTGGCCTGCGAGGTTGGTTGCTGGCTGGGCCCACTGGCGCCCTTCCTCACCACATGAAGGCTTTTGGTGATGCTTTTTGGAAAAACAGACCGGTCTTGCTTGAGAAATCTGTCCAGCAGATTAAAAAAAGGACAAGTCGCAGGGGGGTTGCCACTTATCTTGTTGTGATTCGAAACCTTGTTGTAATCTGATTTAAGGCTCTTACATTTATTCCTGATTTCCGGCACAGACCTGTTGA